>JAWQEG010006879.1:0-10000 GCA_033782935.1 Petrolisthes cinctipes | reverse complement strand
TCTGACCAATGGCCATATGTAAAATGGCAACATGAATAGATATCTGTCTTCATAGGCATTCTTAAAAGGTATTCTAATATTTATTGAATGAAAATGGCATGCGTACTGTTATAATATAGCCAGAAATACGAGGTGAGCTATTTTTTTTATATATATATAGCTCACCTCGTATTTCTGTCTATAATATAACAATAAGCATTCTGTCTATATTATAACAATACGCATGCCATTTTCATTCAATAAATATTAGAATACCTTTTAAGAGTGCCTATGAAGACATATATCTGTTTATCTAAGTAAAACTGGGAGAAACAAAATTGGCTGCATTGTTGTGTTTGTTTACGTTTGAAGATAGTTGACTTGGATTTGAATTTTTGTTTCTTGTGTTTGTTTATATCGTCAATGCAACAGATGGACATGATTTGCATATATGAAATAACAAATGAGAATTTTCTTTGCATCCCAGGATCATACAATGAAGTTAATGAAGGGTTAATTTAAATGTTTATATCAACGAGTCAAGGGTAAAGGACAATGTTTGTTCAGCCAATCACGAGCTGGCAATGCAATGGTGCCATTTTACATATGGCCGTTGGTCAGATGAGATGAAATAGAGTATAGTATGACAAATTATTCGAAACTTCAACAAGACCAGGATACAAATTTTGGATTACGAGTGTACAGTACAATATATATGGAATGGGTGAGACAAACAGAACAAACATTGTCATTAGCAATACTTTGATGCAAATATTGACAAAATAAACGAATCTGATAAAATAATTAGCGACAGTGGAAGTGATGTAATGGGATAAACTTGCATTATAACATCAACTACAACAACAGCAATAACATCATCAATAACATTACGTCAACCGTACGAAACAAAAACAATAAAGTTCACTCAACATCACCAGGAAATATCAAGCGTGGAATTTGCCGCATATATAAATGGATTTGCTTTTCCGGAGTCAGGCAGGGAGAATATTTTAAATAGAATTTTTGGGCGACTCGGAAAAAATATTTATACGCTGTATGTAGAAATGTAAAAAAAAATAAAAATCAGTCAGTGTTCTCCCACTCCCCCAATTTCATCCTCTTATATTGTCTGCTGTAACGTGTTCATAAGAGTTTATTTCCGTAACACATTTATAGTCACCATCGCCTGAGCTAAGTGGGTATCGAGGTAATGATTTCAACTGAACATAACAGTCCCTTACTTTTCGGTATTTGAGGCTTCTGGTCTGGTACAGTCATGGTCAAAAGTCCTGCAACCTGGTGAATAATAACGAGCCATTTGAGTGAATATTGTAAATTAATATTGCAGAGACCAACAGTTATAGTTTCGGATCATTTTTGGAAGCCATCTCATTGGAAGGTGTTGCAGGATTATTGATCGTGACTGTACTTCATAGCTGCTTATATTGAAGAATTATGCTTGATACTGTACTGGGTCCTGTCAGACAGTGTGAGTGCATTAGATGTGTGTGTCATGTAGTGAGCCAGGAGGGTGGAAATGCAAAGTAACCTGGCAGTTTCGAGGTTTAATGTTAACTGGTCAGCAGCCGCTCCTACTGACGCCGAACTATACAACACACAACAATACAGTAAACACAGATCCGAACTCAGGTACCGCACAAAGACTCAAGGCTTCTTGTCATTACTAATCGCCTAACGAGACAACTATTAATCCCACAAGCAAATATACTACAGTGTCCAAATCTGAGACCAGGAAATTAGTGACCCCTTAACGAAAAAGTGTGTAATTATGACACACCACTGAGTTATTACTGCACAACTGAGTTGATTTTTAACAGTATTCCACTGCACACAATGCCTTCAGTAGGTCAGTAGATCCTCAGTAAGTTAGTTCGAATCAAAGCTGTCCATTCATTTCTAAGGTACAGTAATGTATTTATAAGATAATTGATGCAAGGCTTAGAGAAGTGAGTGATACAGTCAGCGAATAAGATACTACTAAATTGATCAATGTGTCTCCCAAATGAGAGCCTATGCTGAGGGGGTCTTTTTCTCTGTACAGTATGGAGAAATTAGTAGGATCCATCATATCTCTGTGTTTTAACTATGTAATATGGATATTACGCTTCAGCTTCCCTATCTTCTACTAGTTTTTGCTCTCTGTATTCAATAATATACACCCACAATATGACGAGGGAATATTGTATTCTCTTATGACAAAGATATAGGAAAACGTTCCCGTGGGATTATCCCCCGTCTCTCTGGAGGACTTCCGCATAGAAATTTGAAAGGGATCCCAGGAGGACACACAATTTATTATTCAACTCTCTCAGGCACATAAGACTCATGTGTGCGTCATATGTACAGTTGGGGAACAAAGTATCTGGACACCGTTGACGGCTTCTGGTAACAATGTCAGTGATAAACACGTTAGTAATAGACAAAATCTATTCATTACTACATAACGATAACTGATATTTGGTGACGTCGACCAACCACAGACACTGAAATAAAAAGTTATCCTTCCATTCATAAATAGTTTCCCTCATTGATGTGTTTACTTTTGGGGATGTTGCCAGAAGCCGCCAACAGTGTTCACAAACATTATTCCCCAACTGTACCAACTGTACTAAAGTTGGATTTATATTTGTGTTCAGAAAGTACAGAACATTTTCCACTACAGGATATAAAAAACTCATTCCTTGGTGAGCTTCCTGGAGTTACCGTTGTTTCATCATCGTTGTGAGGCTTCAAAAAAATTAATAGTTTGTTTCTTCAGTGTTTTCCTCCTCCTCCTCCTCCTCCTCCTCCTCCTTCTCCTCCTCTTCTTCATCACCATTCTTTTCTGCCTCCCCTTCCCTTCTTTCTCCCCTGTGTCCAATATTTCTTCCACCGTTCATCTCGACTTCATCTTCCCCAGTCCTCTCCATTCAGTTCTCTATTCCCTTCCCATCTTTCCCTTCCGGAATACATGGGCCTATTTTCACATCTCTCACCTTTTCCTATACAGTACTTTCGCATCCTTCCTCCCATCATTTATTTAATTATTTCTCTTCCTTTCAAGTATTCCTTAAGTTTTGTTCGACATATTCTTTTATGGTACACCCAAAACTATTTTTTTCTCTCCTTCATTTCTCATATATTTCTCCCCTGTTTTCTTGCATTTTTCATTCTTTTCCATTTTTTATCACTTTCAGTCTTTTGGTCCATTATTCATCACTTCATTGTTCCACATTTCCCTTGGAAATTGCTTTAACAGCTTTTTAATTTTTTTTTTTTTTTTTTTTGCCTATTTTCTATCTTCATACCTATCTTGCTCCTCACTCCTCCTCTGTCTAACCTCCTCCTCCTTCTCCTCTATCTCTCAACGCTTGATAAACACTCGCTCTGGCTTTGGCTATGATTTAATTCCTTACCTGCACTTAAGATATTTTTAGATATGTTAAGTGTAATCCACAATAAGTAACACGCCTAGACATTGACACAGACGAGAATAAAGACTATATGTTGTTTTATGGCAATATATAAAAGAAATCCGCAAGACCAGTACAGTAAGTTTGTTAATTATCTTGTTCATTTTCAAGCAGTGTATCGAGTATAGGTCCTTGTCTTAATTGAAGCCATAGTGCTGAATTATGGAACGCACCCCTGTTAATGCTTTGGGGAAGTAATATAACCCTTTCATTTGTCTGCACGTCAACACAACATTTTCTCTAAGCTTCATAATTGGACACACGAGAGCTACCGATAAAATTAGTGGTGTTTTAGTTAAATAGATACAGTGCCTCTTACTCCTTTCTTACCCTAAAGTCTCACATCCTACGAAAACAAAGGAAGCAGTAGGAAGTTTCAGAATAAGAGTGACGTACAGTTAATATGAACAAAATAGCCTACACGGTTGGCTGATATCCCACTCTCTTTCTCTAGACCCCATGTAATTATATCACGACAGCCTCGGCATACTTCTTCCGGGCTTGAAAATTGCTGGTTGGGAGTGACTTATGAGGGATACTTAGAAGTTTTGAGTGCGTGGACTTGCGGAACATTTCACGCCACGGGTATGAGGTCGGATCATGTATCTCCCGTAAATCAGACTGCGTTCTAAACACGGTGTATTATTACGCTACGTTTTCAAGCTCTTTTATTTTACTTCCAGAAGATATTCGCGAGGTTTCACATGTTTTGTACTCTTTACAATCAATTTATTTTTACTATTTTGCTCGTTATTGCACATAGCATACTCTTGCCGTTAATAGTTTTCATTGTCCTTGTCTCGTCATTCTTCACTCCTTCACACAGGCGGCGGATTTTCATGTAGTGACATCTTAAGTTCAACACTTTGGAATGAAATTGTTGCATTTATTGATATTCAAGATTATGTGAAATTTCAAATGACATCAAAACATATTTTGAATGACATCCAAACATATATTGAATGCAGTTCATTAATGCCGGCTAATATACAAAATGACACTTGTGTAATTCTTTTTTATGCAAGACATTTAGACTGTACGAATTTAGTTAACAGATTTTTGTAAGGCAAATCAACAACCGGAAGAAACTTACCCGCTTCGGACAATGGCACCTTTGGCACCACCACGGTGCTGGTCTTGAATATGACCCTAAGTCCCCCCCTGGCCCTTCTCTCCTACCCTCCCTCCTCGTCCCCCTTGAAGGCCTTTCTCTCCTACCCTCCCTCATCGTCCCCCTTGAAGGCCTCTCTCTCCTACCTACCCTCCTCGTCCCCCTTGAAGGCCTTTCTCTCCTACCCTCCCTCCTCGTCCCCCCTGGCCTCTCTCTCCTACCCTCCCTCCTCGTCCCCCTGGCCCTTCTCTCCTACCCTCCCTCATCGTCCCCCTTGAAGGCCTTCCTCTCCTGCTCTCACTTCTCGTCTGCCCTGGCCTTTCTCTCCTACTTCCCTCCTCCTACACCTCATTTACCATTCTGTTCATACCTTGGCCAGCACAACGTTTGATGCACATTCTTGTCTCTCCCGTCTTATTTTATCTACCTAGTCTTCCTCCTAAGTCTTCCTCTTCCCCTCCTCTCCAACCTTCCTTATCACATTTAGCAGTATGTCGTTCTAGTTATTTTATGTCACCTTCCTCCATCCCTCCTTTACCCTCTCTCTCTCTCTCTCTCTTCCTATCACCAGTCTTCCCCTTAGGTATCTTTCTTTTTTCTTACTATAGTGTTGTCTCTCTGCTTGCTTCAACTCAATCCCATGTCTTTCCTTCCTCCATCCCTCTCCCTATATCTTTCCTTCCTGTATTCCACTTCCAATTTTTTTTTTTTTTTTTCGTCTCACTGATCGCGTATAGACTCCTCTTCCTGCTCCTCCTCCTCTTCTGTCTGCTCCTCCTTTTCCTCCTCCACCCACTCCTCCTGCTCCTCCTCCTCCCACTCTTCCTCCTCCTCCTTCTGCTCCTCTCCCTCCCCCCACTCTTCCTACTGCTCCTCCTCCCCCCACTCTTCCTCCTCCTCCCACTCCTCCTGCTCCTCCCCCTCCCCCCACACTTCCTCCTCCTCCCACTCTTCCTCCTCCTCCCACTCCTCCTACTGCTCCTCCTCCTCCCACTCTTCCTCCTCCTCCTCCTGCTCCTCCCCCTCCCCCCACTCTTCCTCCTCCTCCTCCTACTGTTGCTGCCAACACGTCGTCTGCCAGCCCCCCTCAGCACCGCCTGGCCGGCTCAATACATAATGCCACATGCCGCCTCTAAAAAGCAATCCTCCGCCTGCCTGACGATCACCCTGGGACCCGCCATCACACCACTACCTCCGCCTCAAGCAGCATCCTGCCAGACACAATCATAATTGGAATCGTGCAGGGACCTCGGTGCTGACAGACAGAGGGGCACGAAAGCACGTACGCACGCACACAAGAAGCACGGATAGGCACAAGCGATATACATCCCAGCACACATACATATCATGCACGGATGCACACACTCATGAAGTAAGGATAAACTTGCAAATCACGTTTACTGTACATATAATAATCCACACACACGCATGCGGGCAAAAAGAACGAACAAACAAGCAAACATACATCATCCACACACGCACCACGCATGACTGCACGCACACCTGCACACATGCATGTAAGCACATTACACACAGAAATAGCTTTCCGATAACACTCCCATGAACGGAATATTTTTTACACACAAACAAACTTTCACAAACAGTTCACTGCACACCCAAAATGCACACAAACGTAAACATGAACATTCATACAAGCGCAATTTTTCTCATACATATAAATTATTCATGCAGTAACAATAACACATGATTTCTTGAAAGCATTTCCAATTCGGAAATCATGCATTAACACACATAAATGTGTACAGAAAAATTCTAAATATCACACTTTGACAAACAATGAGTAGATGGAAAATCCTATAAACCACATGAACAGGACACACACGTATATGACGTTCACAAACACCAAGCAAACATCCACTTTCACGTTATTTGAAGTAAACCGTTAATCATATAACTTATCTTTTGCTATTGAAAAACAGACATACCTACGGATAACGCAGTCCTATTGCAGTTGTGACAAACACAACGTAACCATAATGTAATCCTGATGTATCCACAACATCTCGAGAATGAAAGGACACTTGAGAGATAATAGTGGAGGTGAGAGATCCCTTCCCTGTGACACACACCCTCGAGGTTTTATCAGTCAGCTGGAAAAGGATGAATGCAGGCACGAGCTTAGAGATATCAAAATGATGACATACCCTGGAGACTGAGGGACTGGGGTGGGTGGGGAGAGGTAGAGAGGGAGAGAAAGGGATAGCAAGAGGGAATGTCGGAATTTTAGATGGAAAGAGACGGAGCAGAAAGGGAGGGAGAGAAAGGGATAGCAGGAGGGAGTGTTGTATTTTCAGAAGGAGAGAGACGGAGCAGAGAGGGACAGTAGGAGGGATTGATGGATGTAGAGCGTGTGAGTAACAGGGAGAGCCGGAGGGAATGCCGAAAATAAAAATAGTTGAGAGGGGGAGTGAAAATGATTGAGAGAGGGAGTGAAAATGATTGAGAGAGGGAATGAGCAATGTTGGTGAAGAAGAGAGAATGAACTTAAAGGCAGCGAGATATAGGAATGATACAGGATGGGATTGTAAATAGAGAGTACAAATGTAAATACGTAACAGATTACAAAACATGGATATATGGAGAAGATGGAAAATAATGAGTAGCAAAGAAAATAACATTAAATAACATTAAATTATAGGGAAAATATTTGACGACGGATATCCTAATGTTAAATGGTAATGAAACAATGCCCTTCAAATATGATAATAACACGTCCCCTTGACTACTACGAGATTGTGAACATTATCTACATTAGCACGTTGTTGCAGACTTTAGCTTTCAACGTGTTACATTAGCTTATTAAAATTCACAATTCTTTAACAGCAAAATATACAGACGCGGAACAGCTATAGACATTCCATCCATGTATACAACTTTTTTCGACATCATAAAAAGGCTGTAGAGTAAATTATAAACAGTGAAGGTCTACATAATTTTTCCTGTTATTCAGCGACCATAAAAAAATTTCCATGTAAATGACGAGAGGGCTGAATTAATGTTAACTCTGTTGAATACCGAATCATTAATGCCGGAAATGAGGCAGGAAATGAAAGCAACCACCTTTTTAATAATAAACGACGAAAATATTTTAGATAAAAAGTACTTTGCAATTAAAATTATCAGTGATCATAATACACTTTATGTTGAATGACAAAGGAAAATTTAAATCACTCCTGATATAAAGTGGTGTAATTTGAAACACACACATAAAAAAAAAAAAAAAAATAAAAATCATAATAATAATAATAATAATAATAAAAAAAAATTGAATAGCTACGGTAAGAAAAATATGAAGTAAATGTAAGGAGCGTAGGGATGATAAGAAGGAGAGCACTCGCTGACTCTCCCCACTGCCAGCCCGTCTCGTGGGAACAAAAGGCAAGCTGGAAACTCAGTACACCAACATGCACACCAGGCCTGAGGGCAGAGCAGGGGGACAGAAGAACGAGACACAGAAGGAGAGAGAGAGAGAAGGGGAGGAATGGAGGGGGATAAGAATGGGGAGGGAGGGGAAGTGGAGGAAGAATGAATGAGGAAGAGGAAAGAAGGAGAAGAAGAGGGGGGGGGGGAGGAGAAAGAAAGGAGAAGGAAAGGGGGAGAGAATGGGAGGGAGAGGGGAGAGAATGGGAGGAAGAAAGAAGGAGAAGGAGAGGGGGAGGAGGAAAGAAGGAGAATGAGAGAGGAGGAGGAAAGAAGGAGAAGAAGAGGGGGGGAGGAGGAGGAGGAAAGAAAGAGAATGAGAGACGAGGAGGAAAGAAGGAGAAGAAAAGGGGAAGGAGGAAAGAAGGAGAAGATGAGGGGGAGGGGAAAGAAGGAGAAGAAGAGGGGGAGGAAGAAAGAAGGAGAAGGAGAAGAGAGGGGGAGGAGGAAAGAAGGAGAAGAGGGGGGTAGGAAAGAAGGAGAAGAGGGGGGGAGGAAAGAAGGAGAAGAAGAGGGGAAGTGGAGGAAGAAAGAAGAAGGAGAAGAAGAGGGGAGGAAGAAAGAAGAAGGAGAAGGAGAGGGGAGGAGGAGAGAAGGAGAAGAAGAGGGGGAGGAGGAAAGAAGGAGAAGGAGAGGGGGAGGAGGAAAGAAGGAGAAGGAGAGGGGGAGGTGGAAAGGAGAAGAAGAGGGGGAGGAGGAAAGAAGGAGAAGAAGAGGGGGGGAGGGGAAAGAAGGATAAGAGGGTTAGGAGGAAAGAAGAAGAAAAGGGGGGGAGGAGGAAAGAAGGAGAAGAAGAGGGGGAGGAGGAAAGAAGGAGAAGAAGAGGGGGAGAGAGGAGAGAGAAGGAAGAGGGGGGAGGAGGAGAGAAGGAGAAGAAGAGGGGGAGGAGGAAAGAAGGAGAAGAAGAGGGGGGGGGAGGGGAAAGAACCAGGAGGAAAGTGGAAGGTTGGGAAGGTGGTGTTGAGGGGAGAGATGGCAATCAATACCATGAGCATGAGAACACAGCAACACAAGCCAGATGTGTGGGCAGAAGCAGCAGCAGCAGGAGGAGGAGGTGAAGGTGTGGAAGGATAAGAAGTCCAAGCAAGGCATGAGACGCAACATAATAAAAAAAGGAAGAGTTGCAACATAGAAAAAAGGCAAGAGTCGCAACATAATAAAAAAAGGAAGAGTCGCAACATAGAAAAAAGGCAAGAGACGCAACATAATAAAAAAGGGAAGAGTCGCAACATAATAAAAAAAAGGGAAGAGTCGCAACATAAAAAAAATAAAACAAAAAACAGTAGGTCAACAGCGACTGGTAAATTTTTACTTTTTACATTTTTTTTTTTTTTTTTTTTTTTTTTTTTACTATTACCAAATGATTATTATTCTTGGCTGAGGGGAAATATTACTGAGTCCAACCAAAGATCTATAATAATTGAATGTCTGTATATCAATGTCATTAAATCGATAACCAACAAGCGTTCGTATTTCTATAACATGCTTTAACTAACATCTAAATTTAGATTTCATAGCACGCAAAAAAAAAAAAAAAAAAAAAAAAAAAAAAAATATTCTCAGAAGAGTACACGGTCTTAACCATAATATATCAAAGTGGAAGTTGACATTTTCTGAAGCCAAGTGTGTTATCATTTGATCCAGAAAAAAAACAGAAAAGGAATTCATTACTTTAAATATTGAGTGAGGAGTTTAGTTCCCCTTCCCACATTGGATTAGGGCAGTTGTTTTTTGTGCAGGAAACTTTGGGTTAGAAAAGTCTGACTGGGGCTTTGGTGTGAAGAAGTTCTAACCCTCTCCTGCTACACGGCCAGTTCAATATGTACAGTTGTTAGCAAAACCTCTTCTCCATCTCCCAACCCTAAGCTCGGAGAATTTAGAAGTGTTAAATTAAATCTGTATCGGTGCAATAAGTCCAATTTAATATAACACGAATTAAGAGTAGAATATATAATGAGTATATATTTTTTTTTTTGGGGGGGGGGCGTCATACTTT
>JAWQEG010006878.1:0-71140 GCA_033782935.1 Petrolisthes cinctipes | reverse complement strand
GTGGCGTGCGTCCCAAGAGATTAGTTTTCTATAATGAGTTGAGGCACTAAAGGGACAACTTGGGTCCTTCCAGCCGTCTACGTCATAATTGCTGGAGCGTGTATAGCTTCTCTTATGGCAGGTCTTAATGGGAGGAGGAGGATACAGTGTGGGTAAATCTGGAGCAACTGCTGAATCCTCCAAACTATTCCAAAGCAACAGACCACCATTATTATTTTTGTTCATCTGGTCCTGTTTCCTGGCATACTTTGGAGGGATCAAGGCACTCCAATGTACCAAAAGTATGCTCTCCCCTTAATGGCCTTGGCAATGGTTGGGACGGCTTTTATGGCGGGATTCTTTAAAATTTAATCATTGACTTTGAGAGTTAGATAATAAGATGAATGAAGATTAAAAACGAAAGAAAAGAATAAATTATATAAAAGGATATCAAGAGAAATAATAACAGTACTGGAAAGAATAAATGTAGAGTTGATGGAAAGAGATAAATAATTATAAAAGGGAGGAGAAACATGAAAATATAAAGGAGAAAGAGATTAAAGAAAGGATAGGAGAAGTATGTGTATGTATGTATATATTATGTAAGGTGGATGGAAAAATATAATGAAAGAGAGGAAAAAAATAGAAAATAAAAAGGAGAAAGAGATTAAAGAAAGGATATGAGGAGTGTTGAGGGATGAATAGCTGAAATAAATGATAGAATGAATGAAGGAAGGAAGGATGGAGAGAATGGGAGTGAGAAATATTTAATGTGTGTACGTGAGAGGAATGAAGTGTTATTCCCTTAATTACGAGCGAGAGAGAGAGAGAGAGAGAGAGAGAGAGAGAGAGAGAGAGAGAGAGAGAGAGAGAGAGAGGAGAGAGAGAGAGAGAAATGAAGTGTTATTCCCTTATTTACGAGAGAGAGAGAGAGAGAGAGAGAGAGAGAGAGAGAGAGAGAGAGAGAGAGAGAGAGAGAAATGAAGTGTTATTTCCTTAATTACGAGAGAGAGAGAGAGAGAGAGAGAGAGAGAGAGAGAGAGAGAGAGAGAGAGAGAGAGAGAGAGGAGGGGGGAATGACATAAAAGGTAATAAATATAATACTTGTCATTATAGTTATTACTGCCTTTCCCCTTTCTCTCTCTCTCTCTCTCTCTCTCTCTCTCTCTCTCTCTCTCTCTCTCTCTCTTAATTAAGGGAATAACACTTCATTTCATTTTTTTTTCTCTCTCTCTCTAACCCCCATCTCTCTCTCTCTCTCTCTCTCTCTCTCTCTCTCTCTCTCTCTCTCTCTCTCTTCTGCTATTTCTGTAATTCCTCCTAATCTCCCCATATTCCATTTCCTTCAATTTCTCCCTCTCCTCCATCCATAATACGTCATAAGCTTGATAAGTGAGAGAGAGAGAGAGAGAGAGAGAGAGAGAGAGAGAGAGAGAGAGAGAGAGTAACATAGACACACACATAGTTTTTTGTTCTTCATTCATACGCTTGCCTCTCTCTCTCTCTCTCTCTCTCTCTCTCTCTCTCTCTCTCTCTCTCTCTCACACAAATTAAAAGAAAACACATTCCCTCTCTCTCTCTCTCTGCCTTTTGTTATTCCTTATTCTTCATTTCCCAATAACTTTTCTCGCTCTCTCTTCCTAGTTGCCTCTCTCCTTCCTCCCTCCCTCCCTCTCGTCTCTCTCTCCTCTCAGTCTTCCTCCCTCTCATCTCTCTCCTTCCTTCTCTCCCTCCCTCTCATCTCACTCCTTCCTTCTCGTATCCCTCTCGTATCCTTCCCTCTCATCTCTCTCCTTCCCTCTCATCTCTCCCACTCATCTCTCTCCTTCCTTCCTCCCTCCCTCTCGTCTCCCTCCCTCTCAACTCTCTCCTTCCTCCCTCCCTCTCATCTCCCTCCCTCTCATCTCTCTCCTTACTCCCTCCCTCTCGTCCCTCTCCCTCTTCTCATTCACACCCTTCAACACTCCTCCCCCCTGTGGCCAACCAACCTCCTTGATTAAATGAAGACGGTAGTTAGGGTGCCTTGACGACTGGGATGGAGGGGATGGATTGCAGGGGTGAGGCAGAGGAGAGGAAGGGAAGGGAGGGAGTGAGTGAAGGAGAGGATGGATTGCAAGGGTGAGGTAGAGGAAGGAAGGGAGGGGAGTGAGTGAAGGAGGGGGTTGCAGGGTGAGGTAGAGGAAGGGAGGGAAGGGAGTGAGGTAAAGGAAGGGAGGGGAGGGGAGTGAGTGAAGGAGGGGATTGCAGGGGTGAGGTAGAGGATGGGAGGGAAGGGAGGAGTGAAGGAGGGGATTGCAGGGGTGAGGTAGAGGAAGGGAGGGGAGGGGAGTGAGTGAGTGAGTGAAGGAGGGGTGGATTGTAAGGGTGAGGTAGAGGAAGGAAAGGAGGGGAGTGAGTGAAGGAGAGGATTGCAGGGGTGAGGTAGAGGATGGGAGGGAAGGGAGGAGTGAAGGAGGGGATTGCAAGGGTGAGGTATAGGAAAGGAAGGGAGGGGAGTGAGTGATTGAAGGGGAAAGGAGGGGATTGCAAGGGTGAGGGAGGGAGTTACATAGAGTTACATACATACGCAGACCACAACAGACCTTACGGTCCACACGAGGTGACCTGATTTGAGGATTACTGGTAGAGAATATATTTCTCCCCAGTGATAGTCGTAGATAGGGATAGCAAAGTAGAAGGCTCTCTCCCCACCCACCACTCCCTCTGGCCTGGCCGTACAGGAAAACAAGTCAGAAGTAATCACCTTGTGGGGTTGGCAGAAATATGCCACAAGGAAATTTTATAGGAAAGGCAGAAAGTAGGTTAAATTGGCTAACTCGCCACCTGTAATGGGGAAAGTTATTCATTAATAAACGATGTTAGTCGGGGATTAGACGAAAGGTGTTTATCTAAGCGACGTTTGAAGCTGGCTACGGTGTTTCAGTCTATTATGTTTTATACGGGGAAGCCCATTCCATAAGTTGACGACTTATGTTGAGTGAAGGGAAAAGGAGGGGATTGTAGGGGTGAGGTAGAGGAGGGGAGGGAGGAAGGAGTGAATGAAGGGGAAACGTGTATCGAGAAAGGAGGGGAGTATAGAGGGGTGAGGCAGAGGAGGGGAGTATTGATGGTAAGGTAGGAGAGGGGAGTGAGGGGATGAGTGAAGGGGAAGAGAAGAGAGGAGTAAGAGAGGGAGGGGAAGTACAAGCAGTCCAGTAAAACTAATGGAAGAGAAATATAAGAGAGAATGGTGATTGGAGTGAAAATAATATGAGATGATTAACATGAAAGAAAAGAGAGAGAGGAATAGAAGTTGTGTGGATAGAGAGAGAAGTTGTGTGGGTAGAGAGAGAGAGAGAAGTTGTGTGAGTAGAGAGAGAAGTTGTGTGGGTAGAGAGAAGAGAGAAGTTGTGTGGGTAGAGAGAGAGAGAGAGAGGAGTTGTGTGGGTAGAGAGAGAGAGAAATTGTGTGGGTAGAGAGAGAGAAGTTGTGTGGGTAGAGAGAGAGAAGTTGTGTGGGTAGAGAGAGAGAGAGAAGTTGTGTGGGTAGAGAGAGAGAGAAGTTGTGTGGGTAGAGAGAGAGAAGTTGAGGAGTATAAATAATGAAGGATAAAGAAGAAAAAATAATAAGAGAGGTTGTAAGAAAAATAAATAAAAAGAGAGGTTGTGAGAAAAATAATAAAAAGAGAGGTTGTGAGAAAAATTAATAAGAGAGAGGTTGTGAGAAAAATAATAAAAGAGAGGTTGTAAGAAAAATAATAAAAGAGAGGTTGTAAGGCATGAGTGAGTCCCGGGGGAGGGGGTCGTGTCGTGATGGGCCGCCTCCAGTCGTTAACAATAATGAGTTAATCAACACCCCTTCTTAAATAGTGCCCCCCTCCCCCCACCCTCCTACCCCCCCTGCAGCCCAACCCAACCCAACCCAACCCTTCACGTGGGCTGCCTATTAAAAAAAAACTTTCCTGTCACTTTCTTCCTCTGTCTTTTTTATTCTTGTTTTTCACTTTGTTTTTCCATTCTTGCTCTTCATTTGCGTCTTGCTCTTCACAGTATTGTCAATGTTCTCTGCAAATGAAGATGTAATAAGATTTTGCAGCTTTTTCATAAATCATCATCGTTATTTTAAAGGGATATCACAGTTGGTACAAGTATGGTATTTACTGCATCATGCAATGTGTTTACTGTACTGATATTCAATTTCTTGGGTGTTTTGATTTTACTTTACCAAATACAGTACAGTATAATATTTTTGTATGTTTTAGGGGGATAATACACTTTTGATATATTAGAGTGCCTTGATTCCTCCAAAGTATTGCTAGGAAACAGGACCAAATGGACAAAAATGAAAATGGTGCTCCGTTGTTGCTTGGAATAGTTAGGAGGAATCAGTTTCTCTAGATTTACCAACACTACACTACCCCGTTAAGATCCGCGATTTTCTTTTCACCTTTTCCCTCTCCTCCGTGTGATAATCCTCTTTCCTTCTCCCTTCCTCTTCTTACTTGCTCTCTTTCCCTTCCCTTCCCCGTCTTACTTGCTCTCTTTCCCTTTCCTTCCCCTTCTTACTTGCTCTCTTTCCCTTCCCTTCCCCCTTCTTACTTGCTCTCTTTCCATTCCCTTCCCCTTCTTACTTGCTCTCTTTCCCTTCCCTTTCCCTTCTTACTTGCTCTTTTTCCCTTCCCTTTCCCTTCTTACTTGCTCTCTTTCCCTTCCCTTCCCCTTCTTACTTGCTCTCTTTTCCTTCTCTTCCCCTTCTTACTTGCTCTCTTTCCCTTCCCTTCCCCTTCTTACTTGCTTTTTTTTCCTTTCCTTCCCCTTCTTACTTGCTCTCTTTCCCTTCCCTTCCCCTTCTTACTTGCTCTCTTTCCCTTCCCTTCCCCTTCTTACTTGCTCTCTTTCCCTTCCCTTCCCCTTCTTACTTGCTCTCTTTCCCTTCCCTTCCCCTCCATTTCCTCTTTACTTGCTCCTGCCACCCTTAATCTGTGGGAAACCTATACCTGTTTGACCCGTGAGTGACTTGCCTGGGTGTATTAAGGGGAGGGTATAGTTTAGCCATTTTTGGAGATGATGATTCCTCCAAACTATTTTCAGCAACAGGCCACCATTACTTTTGCTAATCTGGTCCTGTTTCCTGGCATACTTTGGAGGAATCATGGCACTCCAACATCCCTAAAGTATGCACTCCCCTTAACTAATGTACTTGTATATTGTCCTGCAGATCATCCTGGCTGATGAGTGTACAGAGGCGGAGGGACGAGCTTGGCACATGAAACACTTTGCTTGCTTTGAGTGTGATCGTCAACTGGGTGGACAGCGATATATTATGAGGGATGGACGACCCTTTTGCCTCCATTGCTTCGACGCTATGTTTGCCGAGTACTGTGACACCTGCGGCGAACCCATAGGAGTTGACCAGGGTAAGTGCATTGTATTACACAGGGAGGGGAGGGAAGGGGGCAGTAATGTAATGTATATGGTTAATTGTTGAAGCACAAGAACCTTTAATAATATAAAGTAATTAGAAAGGATGAGATATAGGAGACAGGGTTAAATTTAAAGTAATAAAGAAGAGGAAAAAAAAATGTATGTCAACCAAATAATCACAGTGTCATGTAAGTTTGTATAAGCAAGTTACCCTTCTTGAGAATCAAAGTTCAGTCCAACACATTGTTAAGTATGGGTGTTGCCAGCTTGGCCTTGTCACCTAAAAGTTAGAAACCTTATTCTTACTTTAACCCATCAACCATGTGAACAAGGTCAGCTTGTTTAGAGGCAGTTCTACATCTGACTTCATATGGCAGGAGATGACTACATTTAACTCTCATCCTAATCATGTGTTGTGCTGTGATTAACATCTTTGTTACCTGAGTGGGATAATTTTCTTTATGAAATGAATTGCCATTAATATTTGTGTTACTTACAGGTCAGATGACTCATGAAGGTCAGCATTGGCACGCCACTGAAGGATGCTTCTGCTGCCACACCTGCCGTGCCTCACTGTTAGGGCGACCCTTTCTTCCACGCAGGGGTGCAATTTTCTGCTCCATCGCCTGTAGCAAGGGGGAACCACCCACACCTTCTGACACCACTCCTGTTGGTCCTACTGCCCCTCTCCAACCCCGCCAAGTACCTTCCCTTGACCGTCGCCCTTCACTCTGCTATGATGCCTCAGACTCCACCCTCACTTCCCCCCAGGGCCCTCGTCCACCCCATCACCCTACTCAGGACTCTACATCTGACCAGAGTGAGGCCACTTCCCCTCCACCATCCAGAAGGGCTGTGACCTCCCCACAGCTAGAAGGCCAAGAAGCAACCAGGTCACCAAAGCCCCAGCGAAGCCCTTCTACTGCCACTCCTCAAGATAACCCTGGTGATACTTCAGGTCCTACAAGCCCTCGATCACCTCAACTGAGCAGGAAGCCATCCAACGCTGGAGCTCCACAAGTCAGACTTACAAGGGAGAACTCCTTCCAAGTGCGTGACCTTGGACGACCCCGCCATCCTGCTGCTCTCACACGAGAGGCTTCCATGTCAGGTCTGCATGGTGTTCCTGCTCCACCCATGATGCCATGCCCTCGACTCCAACCAACCACTCCAATGCCACCTGATACTCCTGCCCCACCCAGTGAGGCTGGTACCTCGCCAGTATCACCTCGTCACCTTCATTCCCTTTCTAATCGCTCCAACCCCATTTTGGAGTCCCCCCGTGGACCCTCAGATGTTGGATCCTCCCGTGGTCCATCAGAAGTGGGTTCTCCTCGTCCCACTCACCGATCCCTGACAGCAGTAAGCAGTGAGGAGGTGAGAGGTGGGGTGGGGCCTGGGCAGACCAGCCCTCTTATGCGTTCCCCTAAGATGGGTCGAAAAGTGTTGCAACTGACTCACTCCCCTCAACCCCCTCGCTCAGTGGACCACACAACCCCTGCCACCAGCCCCAGGTCACCACCCCCACATCATCCCCCACCATACACATCCACACCCACGGTCGAAGGAGAGGAAGGTGAGGAAGGGATGGGGCGAGCTGGACTAGAGGCAGTACTGGGGAGGCTGTTGGCTCGTCATGGTCTGAGTCTTCTACAACAGGCAGCAGCAGCCACACCTGAAGCCACACTCCAGTCACTGCTGAGGCGGCCAGACCTGCTGGATGCTGCTGCTCGGCGTCAGCCCCTTGACTTGTCCACACTCTCTGACCTCAACCTAGATGCTCTTTTGGCTGAGGGTGAAGGTGGGAGTGGAGGTGTAGGAGGGGGTGGAGTTGGAGGTGGAAGTGGAGGTGGTGGTGCAACCACTTCTCTCCCAGACTTAACTCAGGGAGTGTCTTCTGCTTCTACTTCACCAGCAGCCTCCCCTGCTGCGCCCCGCAAGAGCTCCTTGTCCTCTCGTCCTCACCATCGTCATGCTCGCTCAGTTAGATTTGACCCAGCACAGGTTGGAGTGGATGTTCCACCTCGGGACTCTTCCTCTTCTACATCCTCAGGGTCAGCCCCAACAGCCCTAGAGATTTCCCCAGCAGGTGCAGAGGCAAGTGCAGTTCCAGTAGTGAGTCAGCACAGCCGTCGACGTCACCATAATGGTTTGCCCAGATCACGATCATACTCTGGGTCTGGAAACAGAGTAGGCCAAAGTACACCCAGCAAAAGCAGCTTAACTCCAGGGTTAGGATCAGACTGGGAGCATGAGAGTGCTTGTTCTACATGCTCCTCCTCATCTTCAGACGAGTTTGACTACCAGCTGCCACCGCGCCGGGCATATGGTGGTGTTCGGATCAGCTATGTCCCCAATGATGCCCTGGCCTTTGCCCGGCGTCAGGCTCCACCCCCACCCTCACCCGGCACCAGACGCAGGGCTGCTGAGAAAGACAAGAATTGCATTATTTCATGATGGCCCCATTCTGCCCTCATTAGCTTCCCACAGCCAAGTGCGCTTAGTGTGGTGTCAGTACTGTTATGTGGTGTGGCGATACCTCACACCTTGCCCAATGTGGTGGTGGTGAGTGTCTTACCCACGGCACTGGCGACACTCTGCCAGGCAGAGTGTCAGACCAGGCACCCCAGCCTATATCCTGTTCTCTCTTACCCAAACTGAACCCTCATTACAATTCACATCTTCATTTATGCTCCAGCCACACCCTAACCATAGCCCATCAACTACTGCCTGAATTTCTCAATCCACAAACATGGCACGTGGCACCCATGAAGACAATAATAATGAATATCTCCCGTCCACTCAGAGAGAATTTGTACATTATGAGTAATCTACCACAGTGAAGAAGGATGTATTCAGTGAAACCTTGTAAATACTCGGTTATTACTATAGGCTGGTTACACAAACCTTTCTCTTTGACAGAAGTTAGTCATTGTCTTGTTCTATCAAAATTTGGACATGTAAATTTTAGCAAGTACTCATCAAGTGCCAAAAGTGAGTCTTCCAAACTAGGTGAACTGTTGAAGCCATCCATTTGAAAACATATGTGAAAGTAGAATGTGACAATAAATAGCAGCTTGAGTAGTTTGGTGTGTTTATATGCAACAATATTCTTATGCCAGAGAGGGTAACATAAAGCAGAAATATGCAGCTGTATGAAAATGCAGAAGTTAATTAGGCATATTGAAGGTAATTTACAGGTTTATGTGATTGCATTACTATACAATACTACCATTCTTTAGGTAGATTTTTCTGTAGTATGGTGTGACAGAAAAGGGTTGTGTGCATGTATGAGGTTACGATATACATGTCATGAAAGGGAGCAGTATTAATCTCAAGGCTTTGTGTGTGCATGCACATGTGAGCATTTGCTTGCTTGTGTACATGCTTTGATGGAAGTGTATTGAGGCTAGACAAATTTATACACTGGTTTGCCTATCTGGTAACTTGTTGACAAAGATTATGGCATTCAATATAATACCATTTCTTATAGTGTTTGTATGCTAATGAAAGTTTGTTCTTATTTATCTTAAACTATGTTGCATGATAGACTGTGCAGAATGTAAAGAGCCATGTGTATATGGGAAGCCGGAGTTTTTAGTGTAACCATGCATTTTTATAATAAAACTATCCAGCTGGTATGATGTTGTAATCAAAATCATGGTTGCATTTATAATTTCTCATAAGACCTACTCCAGGAACACTTAGCAATGTGAATCAGTTATTGTATGGTGATTTTGTGCTATACCTCAATATAGTATATGTTATCCAAAACCCCAACTTCCCAGTCATAGAAGCTCACTGATAATCTTGCATTTATTCAAAGTTGTACAAGTAAAAGAATTGTGTGCCTGTTCCTGAGGGTGTCTTTGCAAATGCTAATATGTATGATTAAAACTGTGTTTTCTATATAATAATATTAGTATACTGCCTCTACCAATGATAAAAGACAAATTATTTCATGCAACTCCATCTCTCTCAGTGGAACAGTGTCACCTTCAAATACTGAATTCCATACCTACCGTACCTTATCCAAACTTCCTTTATCCAAGTTATTTGAATATGAAATGGTGCTTCAACTATAATAGTTATGATAGGATTTTCTTGTGTTGGTTACTATGACTGAGTTTTATTATCTAGAAATTACTGTAATGTTGTTAGCTATGAGATGAGAATTTGTGCCTAGAAACTGTTAAAACTCAGGTGTTTTGAAATAGAAGGCATGATGTAGAGTCCTTTGGCACTATTATTGTACTGCAGCATGATAATAAACCTTATTTAAAGAATACCTTAATTGTGGATAATGTAGTTAAATAACATAATACTGTATATACTACAGTACCTGCAAATCACATGATACAATATTATCTGATACCTGGTATAAATATGTTATGATACATTGAAGTGTATAAAAGTAAAAGAATAATATTATTTGATAAAAAATGCAGAACTGTATAATATAGTATGTAGCAGCATCAACAACCTTAGCTACTCTAAAACCAGTTCTTTCACAACTCTGCACCAGTGTGTACAACAAGATTTAACTACTATTAACACTCTCAGGCTTCCATAGGATTCAGATATTCAAATGTTGTCCTCTAACAGTGATAACAGTATATCACACATTATAAATACAGTACCTGTTCTGTACATTTTGAGTAAACATGAAGCACAAGGAGACAATAATTAGCCACGTCATTTAAAATACTCTACTGTACATCACATGTGAATCCACCAAGCCTGAGAGTGTTAAACTCATCTGGTAGTGCTCAGAGTGTTCAGTATTGTTTGTAAGTTATGTATAGTTTGTGTGACAAATCTTTTGTATATAATATTAATTTTTATTGCATTTGCATACCTTGGACAGGACAAGTATTTGGAAGATTATGTTGAATTTTACAACACAATGCTATAATGAATAGTTTTTCATTGTTGTTATGAATATGTTATGACATGTCATTATCATTATTTCATATTTCTATTCCTGTACATTTCTGACCTTGTAATTAGTTACCTTAGTTTAAGTTGTATATTGACTGCATATGCTCCCACCCACAAGTATTGTAAGACTGTTTTAGCAATGTACAGTTTTATATAAAGTGTATAGCAGTGTACCTCATGAGCAGTGATGATGACTGTCCATATGATTGTGGCTTTTGTCCTGGGGTTGAAGGTTTGTAAATATGAAACTGAATAAAGATTTTGTTCCCTAATACAGTATACTGTATCCATTTATATATTGCTTAGTTCCTTACTAATACAGTACAGTATACTGTAATATATCCTTAGTATAATCTCATATCTCTTATGCTATTCCATAATTTTAGGAATTAAGTAATGCATAGAAATGAATACAGAACATGTACATTACAGTACAGTACTGTGTATCTAGAAAAAGTACAGCAATGTAAATACTGTAATATCAGAGCAGAAGACACATTTATGTACAGTGTTAATCCATTATTGTTTCAAATGGCAATGACTGTTTGCTATTGACCGCAGGATTATTGTTGCTACACTAATACTCAGCCTTAGATCCAGGCATATCTTAATATGTTGCCAGCCTGGCTTCTATCTTGAGCAGCAAAGAATGATGAATGAAGTATGTGTCCAGAAGTATATACACATGTATTGGCAAATTCCAACTAGTGGCAATTTGAAGAATTGGTTTACTGGAGAACCCTATTAAGTAATGAGGAACCCTGATAGCAGATGAGGAGCCTGACCAAGATGAAAGTGGGATGGGGTTTCAGAGGTGATGGTAAATGTATTTGATAGTCGTGCTGCCAGATTGGCAGACGACCATGACGAGCACAAGGAGAGTTACAACTGTGAGCAGATGACTAAGAGGCCACCAGTTCCACCACCTTGTTGTGGTAAGAGGCACATCTTTCCTGGCATTATAGTAGTGAGCATCATCATGAATCTTCAGTCCAGGTTCTGTGTGTTGCCATTTTGAACCATAGATCCCTTCATGTTTGCCTCAGGCCTGAAACACCATGTAGGTATGGTAGGTCAATGGAGAAGGTGATAGAGAAGTGGGACAGTAAGCATGAAGGAAAGAAGGACAATTGAAAAATTGAAAGGGATTGGTTGGGGTCGAAGTGGCGCCTAAACCCTTAAAGTCCTGCTTACATCACTTTCAACAATACTCCCCATACAAGGAGCTTCTACTGATATGCCACCTGGTAAGTGAAGTACTATTATTGATACTGTGGTCAAGAAAAACTGGCAGAACCAAAAGCAATGTCTCATTCCTCAGATTGATCTGAGAATGAACAAAAAAAAAAAGACCGCCTGGGCCTGGTAAACCCTGTAGGAAGAGGGAGAAGGTGACAGAGAAGAGAGATAGCTTAAAAATTGAAAGGGAGTATAGGGCCGAAGGGGCGCCAGTACCCTTAAAGTACTGCCAGCATTCTTCAGAGAGTTTCTATGAACAAGTGGGCCTCGACTACAAAGGATTCTGGAGAGAACAGAGAAGGGAGAAACCTTCTAGTGTCAACCAGAACTCTGAGACTCCCTATGCTTCAAGACGCTTGCTTCCCTGATGTGTCACCTGAAGTTAAAAGTTCTGTTCTATGTAATCCCTGTATACAGCTTAATTAACTCCCTGGCAACCTCAGTTACCTCACTCACATCATCTATGTGAAAAACAGGATCTTCCCAAAGAACAGGTGTATGATATGCAAGAGCGGAAAAGATTCAGTTAGCTACACGGTTATAATTTGACAGTCCATGGAATAGCACATTGTCACAAAGGTTGATTGAAATGTCTTTCGTGAAGGGTTGGTTAGCGAAGAATTTCATGGGCTTGAATTTCAAGTTCAAGTTCAAGTTGTGGGTCCCGCAGAGGGCCGCTCATGGGCAGCATAATATGCGGGGGTTGTGCAGGGGATTTAAGGATCCAGGGGAGGATTAGGAAGGGGGTTAGGGTAAGGGTGGATTGGGTCAGGGACTGCGGGTTGAGGATTAGGATTGGGAAGGTAATGATTGGTGATCCTATTTCTAAACGTGTCAAGAGTGGGGCTATTAACAACTACGTGAGATGGGAGGTGATTCCACTCTTGGATGCTGCGGGGAGTGGAGGATTGATTGGAATGGAGGAGTGATTGTGAGTGTGACCCATTTTATTGGGTCTCTCCATCTGTATTCTGCTCTCATTTCCCCCCTCTGGTAGTCTGGCTCTCGAGCTCCACACATCTATTAAATAAGAGGGAAATGGGGTTATTGATAATGACGATTATGATCATTCTAATGCATTTAAATTTTGCTAAAGTTATCCCTATCATAAAAGAGAATATATAAGAGAGAAATGGGGATTTGATAACGACGATTATGATAATTTTAATGCATATAAATTTTGATAAAGTTATCCCAATCATAAAAAAGAATAAAAAATACTCAATTTTCTATGATAAAGAGTTGAGTGTGTGTGTCGCCAGGTGGCAGCATTGAGTGTTTGTGTATTGTTGATATAAGCGACCAAACAACACGCCAACCAACAACACATTCTACCGCATCACTGAAACTCTTTTTCAATAGTTTGACAAGATGTCTATTGAAATTGAATCAGCTGAGTAAGTTAAAATGGTTTGATTGATATTAGGTACGGCAACAGCGAGGTCATATAGCGCCAGAAGAAGGTGATAGAGAGAAATAGGAAGTGAATGAATGAATTCCTTGTTGACGACTGACAACTAATCATTTGATGTTTGTATGCCGGGAATTTATTCTTCTTGGAGTTAGAGTAAGTTGGGTTTAGGTCTGTGTGTGTGTTTCTATGTACGTATAGGTCTTTGTGTGTGTATAGGTCTGTGTGTGTATTTAAGTCTGTAAGCTAGTGTAGGCGTTTTGGTAAATATTGAAAGAATAGTTGGTGTCATCACTGCCATAAATCGGCAATATACTAGATAAATACCGGGATTTATTTTATGGCATAATTTGGAGGAATCACCAGCCCATCACTGTACCAACAACAGATTCATTCCTCTCTTAACACTGATTTTTTTCCCAGTGTGATCCGACTGATCCAGCAATACCTCAAGGAAAACAACCTGGGTCGAACATTACGAGTGTTGCAGGAAGAGACCTCCATCACACTCAACACTGTGGACTCAGTGGAGAGTTTTATGGCAGACATCAACCAAGGACATTGGGACACAGTACTTAAAGCAATTCAAACATTAAAGCTCCCTGATAAAAAACTCATTGATCTCTATGAACAGGTAAGCTAATTTACTCATAATGTATCCGGGTTCTATTCCTGGTTGAGGCTTTTATTGAAATTTCCAGCATCTTCCCCAGAATTTTTTACTGTTGGTCTGCAGTTAAGTATCAGAAGATTCCTGATAGGGATCAATAAAGCACCAAAGGACATTGTGCCACTTTTCTAAAGGCCACTCCAAGTATTTTTTAATAAATGCCGTGCGTGCTTTCCTTTGTTGTTCATTTAAAGCCAGTTTACGATATGCAGCATCTTTGGTATCCCAGAGACTTGTGTGGAGAGCTCCAAAAACAGATCTAACCATCAAATCACCAAGCAGCTGGGGTTTTTCTTCCTTAAGTTTTCGTGCTGTAAGAGTGGGAGTGATGTCGAACTGTTTCAGAAGTCTGAGAGAAGTTTTACTAATTTTTGTGGGTCTCCCAGTGCTCTTACCGGGGGTAGGTACACCAACACTAGGACACAATTTCAATTTTGCAGTATACCGACGAACACTTCTTTCACTCACATCAGTTTCCTTGACAATATCCTTCGTTTAAAGGCCTAATTGATGGCACTGAATAACCCTGACTCTTGTATCACAATCAACAGCCTTCCCACTCATGAGGTATGGGTGTCAGATACATTAAAGCAATGTGAACACATATAAAACCTCAGGTCACTGGAGCATGGATACTCTCAAATAATACCCCATTAATGCCATCTTATTTAACACTGAGATACTTAGTGTATAGGGCCTGATGAGTGAGCAATGGAGGAAAGTTGCCATGCAGTCAATTTCCCCTGGGGCATATTTTTGTAACCCTTAGAAGGATGGTGCACTGTATATTGAAATTGAGAAGGTTTACTGTAGCGGTGCAGTATTTGTGTGGTTTCTTCTAGTGTTGGAGGGGTTTTCAGTTTGATGTATGATGGGAGGAAGATGCGTTGGGCTTATTTTCTTTGACTGAAATTTGTTCTAACTTTAATAAATAAAGCAAAATGAAGGATATATGATACAATTAATATTAACTGTGTCTTTCTTTGCAGGTTGTACTGGAATTGATTGAGCTGCGTGAGCTGGGTGCTGCTAAGTCTGTCCTCCGTAACACTGACCCTCTCATTATGTTGAAGCAAACCATGCCAGAGAGGCGAGTAATCTATAATATTATGTAGTACGGTACTTGCTTTAGTGAATCTTAGGTTGGCAACCCAGAATTAACTTGAAAGTTCTTGAAATGGCTCTCTTCTTAGATGCAGGTACTTGTGGGAAAGCTGAAAGTTTCCTGGTCTTGAAATGTGGGGGGGAAATTGAGTGTGACTTATCTTGCTGGGTATTCTTTCTTCTCTCAGTTTTTTCTTTAAATGTATTTCTCCATCCCTGGAGGCCCCCAACCCCCCACCCCCGCCTCATCCCTTGAATTAAGGGAAATTACGTCCTTCGTGGTGATGATGATGATAATAAAGATGATGGTACCATTTTGAAGATCCACTATTCAGTATTTTCTATTTTACCATGTTCATTGATAATATACCCATTCTATTTAAGAAGACAACAATAATCTTACCATCAGATACGTACATCTGGAGAACCTGATAGCACGCTCATACTTTGACCCCCGTGAGGCATACCCTGAGGGTGTGACCAAAGAGCGTCGTCGTGCTGCCATTGCTGCTGCCCTGGCTGGGGAGGTGTCAGTGGTACCACCATCACGTCTGTTGGCACTACTTGGTCAGGCTCTGAAGTGGCAGCAACATCAAGGACTCTTGCCACCAGGTGAGTTTTTAATGAGAATGGAATGTTATCATATTATGTGTTAAAGAAGGAATGCTATTGACTGAATTTTCTCTAGAGCAGTGTAGCCTATTTACCCTACAGTTCCATATCAGCATAGTTCTATGCTGTTAAAGAGGTTTAACTTGCTCATCTAATTTGATGGAAATATTTTACTAGCACATGAACCTGAGTCAGTGAATGATCATTGTCTTCTCCTCAGGTACACAGATTGATTTGTTCCGAGGTAAGGCCGCAATGAGGGAACAGGAAGAAGAGAAGGTTCCCACACAGCTAGCACGTTTCATACGCTTCCCACAGAAAGCACACGTTGAGAGTGCCCACTTCAGCCCTGATGGACAGTACCTGGTTACTGGCAGCTTTGATGGCATCGTGGAAGTTTGGAATTTTACAACAGGTGAGTGGGCACGTAGTGAGTTTCAGAAAATTGAATGACAAGCAAAGGAATGTGTGGCACTGAAGATAGTAGGGGTAGACACCCCTGCTACAACAGATGCTACCATCATAGTGTAAGTAGACTTAGAGAATTGCCTGAATCCTCTCTCGCACAGACCTTTGTTTTGTGGGCTCGGGCCCTGCCCCTCCTTGCACCCCCTTTACCGCCTCGCGGGCTCCCACCTGCTTACCCACCCACCCACCCACATACCCCCTCCCCCAATTTGTGGAACTGGTACATCATCATGCTGTTACAGACACAACAGGCACACAAGGCATATAGGTGTGTGTACATATTGAAGTTACTGTATGTGGTAGTGGGCATGTATTTACAGTAAGTAGCCTAGGTGATCCTGGCAACACAGACAATATTGCCAGGTGAGCAGACTTACGGGTCACCCTATATAATAATGATTCTGGTATATATATGGATAGTTTGAATCTTGGTTTTGTTCTCATCGCTGTTTATTTCCGTTCCCATTGCAGGTAAGATCCGTAAAGATTTGAAATATCAGGAGAAGGACTCCTACATGATGATGGAGACTGCAGTCCTGAGTTTGGCCTTCAGTCGTGACTCGGAGATGCTGGCTACAGGATCACAAGGGGGACAGGTCAAGGTGTGTTTCATATGTCTCTTCACTTAATTGTATAGTACTGTACTTAGCACATGAAGGGCTTATATATGAAGATGTCTAGGCACTATATTTTGTTTTGCATTAATGAGATATGTACAGTAGTAAATATTAATTTCTAGAATTGAAGTGCATTACAGTACTACAATACAATTGAATGTAATTTATAAATCAAGATAGCTACTAGGCATGATTTATAGTCCAAACTAACTATATATTAAAAACTTTACTTCCACTACATGGCGGAGAAATGTACAGTAATATTACAGGACCAGTGAAAACATTAGTTGCTATGAATGCATATGTCATCCCTTATATATGATAAATAAAAAAAATTACAATAAGTTTTAAATTGATGTTCTGTTTGTATTACTTATATTATGGTAAGTGACATTACCTTGATTCCCAGTTTCACACAACAGTGTAGATATTTACCAAGGAAAACTGGAATTTTTAAATCACAGGAATATCTTCATCCAATATTTTACCTGCCATCTGGAGGATTAAGAGACAGAATGCCCAGTAAATGGGTCACACTCACATTCCCTTAACTTTTCAAGGCCAAAGAATTATCAGCTTTTCCTGCCTGCACACACTGTGTGCTGTAAGGTGTATTTTGCATACATTGCATCATCCTAACACATGAAAGTGACATCCTCAGCTTCTCTCCATTTAGAACAACAGCACATCCTGGCTTGGTCACCAAACTCACTATCCATGGATTTACTCCCAGGTATGGCGTGTTAACACTGGTCAGTGCTTGCGGAAGGTTGAGCGTGCACATTCTGAAGGGGTGACCTCTCTCGCCTTTAACAAAGACAACAGTCAAGTTATGTCCACATCTTTCGACAATACACTCAGGTCAGGTGAACTGCATTGCAGTTTATATTTAATTATTTATAGTAGTGATTTTGGTATGCAGATAATAATTTGTGTTGATTGGTACCTGTTTGCCTCATCTTCATTTTAATAAAAATGTGTGTGTGTGTGTGTGTGCGTGAATGTGTGTATGTTATTTACCTATCGTCTGGTACGTGCTGGACTCTTGATTGCTAGCTATACCATCCTGGCAACAGCATAAAGCTTGTAGCAACTGATCTATGGGCTTGGCTGGGACCTCTCACACAATATACACTCCATCCCATTGCTGAAAAGAGACAGTAACTGCTCACATGCCTGTAAATATTCTTTGTTGCCTTGGGTGGTGCATGAACCGCAGCCTACTGAGTGGCAGGCAAGGATGATAACCTCTGAGCTAGCAAGCAGCAATATGTGTGTGTGTGTGTGTGCCTGCATGCGTGTGCATTGTAAAAACAGCACAATAGGCAAGTGGGATTCAAACCCATGCTAGGGTGAATATTTTGCAGTGTAGAAAACTGGCAGGGAAACATGTCAGAGGAATTCAAGTTTGCATTTCTATTCATTTGACAATACAGTACTGTACAGGTATTTGTATTGTATCTCTGTAAAAATGACCAACTTCAAATTTACTAAACAGCATTTTACTGTAGACATTTACATTCATCATAGATTTATTTTGATTATGTTTGTTGAAATTATTAAATGATAAATATTCTCTTTCATCAGAATACATGGGTTGAAATCTGGGAAAACACTAAAGGAGTTCCGAGGTCACTCCTCTTTTGTCAACCAGGCTACGTTCACTCAGGATGGACACAATATCATCAGGTGAGGAAGTTGAAGCAAATGCCTTAGCTCTATTACTGCTGTTTGTGTCTGAGCCCTTTCTGTTGTCTTACCCATTATTAAAGAAAAAAGAAAAAAGTAATTTTTAAACTTTTGTACAGAACTTGGGAATAACCAATTTGTACATTTGTTAGCATATTTTTAATGACAACAGTTAGCAGTCAGTATGATGGGTAGCTTACTCAAGAATGTATTCATATATTAAAAACTTTTATACCTTCACATAATAGGGGCTTTAGCCTTTCTGAGTTGTGCAAATCATCCCCCAATTTTTAAAATACTGTAAATACATAAAATACAGAAGCAGGCATGTACAGATTTGAAGTAGGTGAGCCACTAATGACATTTCCATAAATTAATTAAAGTAGGGTTGCACTGATAGAGTCACAAGTAATCTGGCCATAGCATCACCATCCATTGGGCAAACTTCATGCCATAGTACATAAAATTATTCTGTTTCTATTTTCCATTTCACCATAACTTAAAATTCAGGTAGCTAATAATCTCATCGCAGTTTTAATTTTTTTTAATAGTGTCATTGTTTTCCAGTGCTTCATCTGATGGTACAGTGAAGGTGTGGTCTGTTAAAACAACAGAGTGCATTGCAACTTTCAAGTCCCTAGCAGGTGTTACCTCTGTTGATCTCCCAGTTTATTCAGTGCACATCCTTCCCAAGAACCCAGATCATATTGTAGTCTGCAACCGCTCCAATACAGTCACCATCATGAACATGCAGGTGGGTGTTATTTATTATATCATAATACTGTGTACACTACATTTTGTATTGTACATGGAGAACAGAAATTATAATAGAAGAGCGAAGACAGGAAGAGACAACTGAATGTGCATTAATTTAAAAACTCTTGTACTTTTTTCTTTTTATTGTTTACTCATTGGCCTAATCCATTGTAACCAGGAATTACTGGACAGTAAATCAAAGAGGACAAGAAGCCATTGTTTTCAAATTTTTAATTGTGCAACAAAGTCACTTGGAAGAATTTTTTTTTTTTATAAAGTGAAACCCCAACAGTAACAGGAAAAAACAAAAAAAAAAGGAATGGGAATATCTTGAAGCTTTGAGGTAACATATTTGTCAGATAATGTCTGTAATGCATGGGGTGAGGGTTACTTTAGGCTTACATATTGCTGTGGTATTTGTTGTTTTTCCACTGGAAACTGTTACTTTTCATGGTTGTCATTGCTAATATAATGGCTCTACAAAATACTTTTGAGGCTCTAAGACAGACACACTGGTATCCATGGTATAAACTTTCTTCCTTCCTCTAGGGTCAGACAGTACGTTCACTGTCTTCGGGTAAGCGTGAAGGGGGTGACTTTGTGGCGTGTGTTGTGTCACCACGAGGGGAATGGATTTTCTGTGTGGGAGAGGATCATGTGCTGTATTGCTTCTCTACATCTACTGGAAAGCTGGAGAGGACCCTGAATGTGAGTATTTGAATTGGCTCTTAAGATTAAGCCTTTCCCCAACCTTATCCCACTTTCCTATCCTTTTGTTTATGTCCACATTATGTGCAGTGTACTCAAGTCAATTCCCATTAGCTCTTAAAACTATGTGCTTGCTGTCCCTCTAATCTTCCTGTTGCATTGTCAACAATATCCTACATCCAGCCATGTGAGGGCCTAATCCTAGATGGATAACAGGTTGGGAATACCTACGCAGTATCCACCAGGGCATTTGGCTAAATACGTTGGATATTAGAGATAATGCTATATTATTTTTATATACAAAAATCTCATGAAACTATGACATCTCCAAATGCAGGGACACATGTACTAGTGATATTTCTGTGTGGTTAAATATTGAACAATATTATCAAGTTTTTGCATCCCACAGGTTCATGAGCAGTCTGTGATAGGAATGTGTCACCACCCTCACCAGAACCTTTTGGCAACATACAGTGAAGAAGGACTCCTGAAGTTGTGGAAGCCTTAAATTTGTGTACTCAATCCAATACATAGAATCAGCTATAATTTGGCGACATTAGTGGTCGTCTGGAAACTGCAGGGGATTGCCGAGAAAGAATTACTTGAACAATTCCCTAAAATATGGTAATCTAGAGAGGTACAGTATATGGAAACTGTAAGCCATATTATATTGAATACTTGAGTAATTACCATATGCGAAGTTGGAATGATGTCGGTGAGGTTCATTGTGCTATTTTATATGGCCTTTCTTTTAACAGTCATAATACACCTTGCCATTGTGTTATAATTCACATATTGATTGTCTAGAGCCAGGGTTCCCAAAACATTCTTCACAGGTATCCTGTCAGATCTTCTGTGCATACCCTCATTACTGTAACATTAGGTTGTGTTATAGATATTGTCAAAAATGTTATGCAATAGTAAGTAGGTAATCATAACACCTAACTCAAATACATTGAATTCATTTAAAATCTGCCATTATTAGTCGGTTTGATCATGATTTTTACCCACCTTTACATCCCTGGGGGTTTGTACTGCATTGTATGAATATGCATATTCAATATCAGTAAAAAAAAAAAAATATTGTTGGCACAAAGTTTAACCATGGCAAGAGTAATAACTTTTGCACATCATTGAATTGTTTGCCATGGATAACCATTGAAACTTGAATTGGTATTGACAGCCCAGCCTTGGGCCATACATCCCTTAGTGAGGTAACTGGGATAATGACAATTAACTTAGTTTCAGTTCAAATAAATAAATAGTATAATTACTGTAACAATACAAGATATTGATAGTGTAAGGTGATAATGTACAAAGGATAATATTTACATATTTAGTAATTAACAAAATCCTGTGTTGTATTAGTGATAATTTTCATATTGAACTACTGTACTTGTAACTATGAAAGTCAAATAATTATATCATGAGAAAAATATTAATTAATTTTCTTTATAACATCCTGTACTGAGGTTTCTGTGATTTCTCTTGTGTTCCCATTTCTGATCGTTGTGTCTGCCAGGATCTGTGCTGCATTTTCTATGGCTCCTCCAGGGTCAGCCTTGTATACCATGAAGTGGCCCTGGATAGTTGCTGCACTCACAGGAACTCCCAAGCTGCCAATTGCCTGAAAGTATAAAAAAAATTGGTCAAAATGAAAAAAAATTTATAGCAGAGATTTAGTACAATAAACCCTCACTATAGCAAATTTTGAATATAAATACCTATTTGTTCTGGCCATACTAGCTATGGATATACCGAACTTTGTTCGGTAAGTGTGATGAATGAGATGAGCCGATTTTGTTTACTGTCAAGGAGGGTGGGGCTGTGTGTGTTGTCAAGTCTACAGTGCAGTGAAGTGACTAAGCAGCAATAACAGTACAGTACAGTAGCTCCCAAAACTATCATTAAAATAAAGTGCTATACATTCTGACACAATGGACAATGTATCTGACATGGACCGAGACAACAAGTGGGCAGGGATAAGGTTTCATTCTGTTCATTCCACCATCCTTCTAACCCACTTTAACGATAGTTTTGGGAACTTATGTACAGTCGGCAAAAAAAGTTTCGTTACCACCCCTACGTTAATTTTAACATCGATAAGCGAGGCAGGGTTGGTACTCCGCCGTCTGAGCAGCTGTGCCTCGCGGGCCGTGGCAATGACAACTTAGCACAAGGCATTCCCTTTCTTTTTATATCAAAAGTTTAACTGACTTTAAATTAAATTTTGAGTGTTCAAGAACTATTACTATTTAACTATTCATCATTAAACATAAAGAAATACGTTTGAGTATTTTAGAACAAGAATAACCTTGAAATACCCAGAAAAAGTAGCACTGGGTAAAAGTACGTCATTCCTACTTGCCTGACCATTAGACACTGAGGGGTCCGGGAGGGTGACGGAGGTATATATGACACTCGCGCCCATGGAGGTAGTATAGGTGGAGGCGCCAGTAGGACCTGATTTGTGAAGCCACCAATCTGTCATTTCCGGCACCTTCAAGATGGCACATACCTTTGTATGTCAGGTCAGAAGTCCACTTTTATTGAAACATATCTTGGTGTCCGCCATATTGAAGGCGCTGAAAATGACAGTTCGGCGGCTTCACTTTACTCCCCTGGATTAGTGAGCCATGGCGACTCCACCTATACTACCTCCATGCTCGAGCCACACCTGACTCACCAGTCAGGCCTACCAACATTACATCACACTGTTAAAAGTATGGTAACGAAACTTTTTTTGCCGACTGTACATTCCTCTGAATGAGGGACCAAACGACTCCCTGTATATACTGAACTCTGTTTGCTATAGAAGAATGAAATATCGACCATCTTTTATGAAGAACTTTCGGAAATAGCATCAGCCCCTTTCCCCCAACTAGCTCATTATGTCGAGGGTTTACTGTAATGTAGAGCTACAAATACAGCAGGAAAAGTGGGTAATAAAGTATAATGCATGACCTATGAATACCTGAGTCTGAACTCCCTCTGGGATAATCATCTAGCTGATTAGGCCTATTTGGCATGGGGGTCCACATGCATTAACCAAGAACACCTGGATATAAGCTCCCACTTGGGTTTTAGATGAATAAGCATGCTTCATCCAACTATTTGTCTAGCGGGCCAGTTGTCTTGTCAAATATACCAAGCTTGGAAAATAAACAGAGAAAATATTTAGCTACTTCACCTGTGTAAATGCTGTGGCCAGGCTTGGGGGTGCCTCTGGGTAAAATCGCATGAACATTGTAGTGAGCTGGTGAGTGGTACAGTAGCCAATATACTCCTTCAAGTCCACCCTCCCCGGTCGGATGAGGGCTGGGTCCAATCTGTGGTGATATGTGAAGTATTACTGACACACTGCTAAGACATTACACAGAGAAAATTATTAGATATCAAATGTTCTGTCTGCCTAGAACCTTTGTGAACCAGTCAATTCTTCTGACTATGCACACACTTCTTAGTATATATATATCTATCTATACTGCTTGACTTCTCACATTCATGCCATATTAAAGTTTCACAACTGTTTGATAGTAAGACTATCAAAACTCCCTCATGCATAGAACCAACCCACACCATTGATAATTCTGATTATTATCCACAAGGACACAAACGTTTTGTATGTCAAAGTTCCAAGTGTTAAAAACAGAAAATTTAACAATACTGTAATTAAATAGTAACAGTGGTGAAATGCCGTGCAAATTTTCCTGCATTAATTCACCTATGCCAGCTTGCCAAACACTAGCAACCTTGAAGCTACCAAGTAATGTTGCTGCTGTTCATGACGAAAGGTTGGATGAAATGACGAGTTTTTAAAATCTGGTACAGAGTATGTCACCTCTGACTAAGAAAGTATAACTATATCTTACTCCTTTTAATATACATCTATTATGCATCAAAACCTGGCATAATTCCATACCTCTCAGGATAATTAGTTGTCATGAAGACCATTCTGGCTTCTGTGGATGCCACACCATCCAGGCAGTTAAGAAGGCCACTGAAGGTCAGTCTATTGAGCCCCGCATATGCCGCCTTAACTGCACATGTAATAAAACAAATTTAAATTATGAAATCATAGCATCTTAATCTCTTAGGCTTGAACTTAATGTTTCTATATATATAAAAACTCTAAAAACTACTGCTTGAAATCTGGTACGACTCTTATGATTTCATTTGCACTACCTAAAGCGGCTCTGTGAATATGTATACAAGCAGATAAATTGTATAAAATTTCCTTGTACTCTTGTTGTTGAAGTTCCTCAAGCTGTCTGGCCGAGCAGCCCTGAACTCCTGATCTACCCAAAAATAAGTTATCACCTAAACCCATTATGGTACACTGCAACACAAGTCCTCACTGGAAGTTCTCCTGAGGGGCAAGGAGTACAATATTCAGGCTGGTATTTTAAAGCTTTCTCTTCGTCACTCGGTTCCCATTATTTTGCAATTCGAATATAGCTACAAAAAAAGTACTTTAATTAAAGATAGAGTTTAAAAATACCAGCCATGGCCTATTTGAGGTGGACAGGCAGACTCCTAGTAAAACCTTGCCAAATGACATGGAGAGACTGTTGCCGTTCTATCCTGGCTGGCATATATGGGGAATGAGTGGACAAGGCATCAATCCCTATGAATGAATGATTCATCAAGTTACACTGGGATTATTGTTAATACAGATTCACAGAAACACTTACCCTCTGGAGTTTCTTCTCTGCTGGCAAAGGCTGAATCAACATCTTCCAAGAGAATTATAGTATTCTGGAAAAAAAAAATCCTGTGATGTAATACATGATGACAGAAGTCAATTTCAATAACTGAACCCAACCCCTTGAAAAAAGGGAAATTGATGAAGACTTTTATGATGGATGACTGCTATAATCATTACTAAAACAAGGAGAGGTTCATCCATAACAAAATATGCATGTTAAAAAGCCAGTTGAGTTGATACAGCCTGTAATGAGAGTTACTTTTATCAATCTGCCACAACAGCAAAATTGTCTTAATATTCAGGAAAATAATGAGTGAAATAATAAAATTACTAACTTCAGGTGCCAATGCTAAGAGATGATTCAGTCTGTCATCTGTAAGACCTCGCTCACTCAAGTTAAGAACGCATATACCCAACTGAAGGTGTCCAGCCAAGGCAGTGATGAAGGAGCTTTTGCCACAGCCTGGGGGGCCATGAAGAAGATACCCACGCCTGTAAGGAATGCCTGTGAAGAAGAGAAAAGGGGACTTAGAGTACATGTCAATAACAATATTCTCATACCATCACACAAAAACTTTCACCACCCAGTTTCCCAGAGAAAGGGAGTCATGCCACCCCTTCATGGTATGCCAATGACCTCTGGATTAAGGGGGAATTCTTTTGTTGGTGAATTGCTCCAGACTTTGTCACAAAACAGATTCCCTATCAGTAACACTGAGGATGTCTGTTTTCTAGTATAGTTAGGAGGAATTGGTAGCCCTTAACAACATTCTGACTTTCTTAAATATTGGTCTGCCTCTCAAGAGGGTGGAAGGCATCAATACTAATGATAAATGAATAGAAAGTTGCTAGACACTAAATTTAAGTACATAGTTATTGTTTTTTATATAGACTGTAGAATGAGTTGGTTATCCTTCCTTAAAGTTTCTAGCTGTCAGACCAATCCTGGGCACCTACTCTTTAATTGCCTTGTACGATATCCTCTGACTTTGCCTATCGTTCATACTAATTAAAACTTCAGTCTCCGCAACTTTCTCATTTATCTGTCTTCTTTTATCCCTTTTGGCCAATCTTCTAACCTCAGAGTGCAGACTCCAGAATTCTGCCCTTGCCAACTCAACCTCACGATCATCAACTCGGCCAGCTTCACTCCTAAGTTTCGCCTCCCCACTCTTTTTAATCATATCCCATGTTTCATCAGACATCCATTTCTTTTGCCTTACCCTACGCCTTCTCCCGATTGTGCGATCTGCTGTTTCTTTCAAAACCTCTTTTACATCTCCCCACATCTCATCAGCGACTTTGCTTACTACATCTTGCAATTTACCATAAAACTCATCCTTTCGGTCATCGATTTTACCGTCCTGATTTAATGTCCTCACATTTCAGTTACCAATTTTAATCTCTCTTTTCGCACAAACAAAAGAATTCAACGACCGGGAGATTCTTTGCACCCCTTGCCTAACTAAAAGCTGCCCGGGACTAGGAACCGTGATATTGCGTGAATCCATTTTGGTTTCTTTGGCTAATATAAAGAACACTTTGCCACGCTGTTGCAATTGGCAGTAGGCAGCTAACTTGCCAATATGCCCGCACCTACAGAACTCAGCTAAGCTAAAGTCAAGCGCGAGCCAGCCGCACTTCTCGACCATTCCACTCTTATAGAATTCATTCCGCCCCTGAAAAGCGCATCCACCTCCCTGCCTCTGAAGGCTTAGATCTGTGTAGGTAGAGGGCGATCATATCCCCACTAGCTATATACTAACAAAAATATATAGGCTACATAGCTTGGGTTTTGGGGAGCGGCTAGTTTCACAAGGAAACTGAATTTAGTCGCGCTTCTGGGAACGGCTGCGGATTTGGGCCACTTTTGGCCACAAAATGCGCTTGTTGGGGCATAAGAAAATAAAAGGTGCTGATTTGGGGTTTGTCGTGCAATAGGTGAAACGTGTATTGAGAACACGCGCAATGTGCTAACCTAAAGTATGTGGGTGAATGGATGTTACCTCTATTGGAGTACCATTCAGGGTTTTCCATAAAGTCCTTAACATCCATCACAATCCTCTCCGATACTCCAACATCCAGGACCACTGAGGGGAGAGGACGTGGCCGCCTGGGATTGCCAAACGGACGCCATTCAGCACCGTAAGCTGTGTACATGATGGTCTTGCCCTCATTCTGCTTCACTGCCAAGTCTCTTGCTGAAGGGAGAGAGTGTGAAGTGTTGTGAGCAAGTAAGATTAAGTAGGAATCATTGGTGTAAAGGGAATGTGTTAAGGGGCGGTCACACGAGTCATTTTTTCGTCAATTTTTTACCTGCAATATCAACTCGGTTAAATTTTGGCTGAAATTGACGAGATTTCGGCAATTTTCACAACACGATCCTGCTCATCAAGTGTTGACGATATCGAGAACAAATATGGCCGCTGATGATCCATCTGTAATATTATTAAGCCTAGAAAATTATATTAAAATACATGTGTGCTGTTGAAATGACAAAAATGGACCAAAATGATGCAGCAGAAAGTGGCTGTGGTGGTCCCGCTTGGCGGGAAAACAAATATAGTTCATCAACGACGAGGCGACATATTTACCCCCTCACTCCCCTCAGATCCTACTGCTGTATTGTTCTTGCCGCTACTGTTATGACAAATAACAACAAAGTACTGTGAACCCAGACCTCTGATACCTCTTTGTTCCAACACGGTGAAAAGCCTACAAATAAAGAAACTAACCTAAATAGAGTAAAAAGTTAGAAGGTACTATGCTAGCCGACGGGAGAGAGAGATGGTGTTGGTCTTCCCGCCAACATTGTGTTCGTTCTTCCGTCGTAGCTCTGACTTGGTCGTTATTCTTAATTTCTTTAGTTACTTCTTGAGGCTATTGCAGGCTTTAGATATGCAAATTGTATTGAATCTTGTTAAAAAATAATCAAAATTACAAACTTTGCTTAATTTATATTTACGGTGTATCTTGACCTAAAATGAATGGATTCGAAGAATACAGCACCTCCGTAGCCTAATGAACAACCTGCCCGTATTTTCCAAACTATACACAGTTTTCGCTTGTCACTTGGCAATTATATAATAATATTTGTTATATTAAAAACATAATAACGTGTCAGATACTTTATATAAGGCATAATAGATCAAAACATCTGAGATATAAGAAGTTTGAACACGTCGCCAGTATACAGGGTGTATCGCGACGTATAGAATTAACTTACACCAGAGATATGAAAAAAATAATTTTGCTTATATTTTGTTGTATAAAGTATGCTGTGTGTGATCTCAGTAAAGTACAATGAATACTGATAAAAACTATTTTAATTTGTGTTGTCAAATGGCGATGAGCATCGGAGGGAGTGGAAGCCTAATATGTTTTCGGACCAAAGAGGCCTTATTTATTTCATCTTAATAAGTTTTATCACTATTGCAATATTTATGTGATGTTCTATAACATACATTGAATCATATTTTCAATGCAGAGGGATAATACCAGGCCTGTATAATAAGAAAATCCATGAAATGTAGGGAAATGCTAAGACTTGCAATTTACCTAACCTCCAAAAGATATTAATCATATTTCGTCGAATATTATTTATACGGGCCTGGTATTATCCCTCTGCATTGAAAATAAGATTCAATGTACGTTATAGAACATCACATAAATATTGCAATAATTATAAAACTTATTAAGATGAAATAAATAAGGCCTCTTTGGTCAGAAAACATATTAGGCTACCACTCCCTCTGATGCTCACCACCGAATTGCCGAAATATGCTCAAATCTCGATTAGCTCGTGTGACCAGACACAGTTAAAATTGCAGATGAATAATAAAATTGCAGGTGAATAATTGACGAAAAATTGGCTCGTGTGACCGCGCCTTTATGCAGGCAACTATAGTTCAAATGTATGCCAATATCCAATCCAAGGTTGGAACCCTTAGGTAGGGTACTGGCAAAAATAAATTTCATATGTTAATGTGTGCTTGTCTGCTTATAAGTCAAATGCCAACTTCCTTCCGACAGAAAAAGTCTGGAATACATAATGCTATTTACAAAATTACTGTAGATTTCTGCATTCAAAGTTTATTCTGACACACTGAACTCAAGTAGAGTATACATGTACAGTCAGCTTGGCTGACTGATGTGGTAGCTATAGGGGAATAAGCCTTCTTAGTGTACCAGGGAAGGTGTATGGGAAGGTCCTTACTGAAAGACTGATTGAAGTAACAGGGAATAAAGTTAGTGAGGAGCAGGGAGGGTTCAGAAAGGGTAGAGCATGTGTGGACCAGATATTTGCATTAAAATCAGCAGTGGAGAAATATATTGGGAAGGTAGGAAGTTGTATGCTGCCTTCGTGGACTTGGAGAAGGCATACGATTAGGTGAGAGCTACGAGAGAAGTGTTGAGGATTTACGGTGTTGGGGAGTGTTTGCTGAAAGGCAAAGAGGCCTTTTATGCAAAGGCAAAAGCATGTGTGTGGGTAGAGGGTGATCTAAGTGAGAATTTAATATTAGTGTAGGGCTGAGACAGGGGTGTGCCCTGTCACCATGGCTGTTTTGAAGATATATATGGATGGTTGTATGAGAGAGATGAAGGCCAAAGTGGATGGCCTGGGGGCAAAGCTGATATTTAATGGAGCTTACTAAGTTGGTCCTTGGTGGCAAGTTTATTTGCGGATGACACTGTGCTAATGGCCGAGAGTGAAAGGGAGTTACAGAGGGTGGTGGATGAGTTTCAGTCCGTGTGTAAATGAAGGAAACTGAAGGGGAATGTGGGTAAAAGTAAGGTGATGGTATTTGAGAGGGCAGAAACTAAAGTGATTGACTTTGCCACACCTTGCAGAGTGGGAGTACCAACTAGGAGATAACTCTAGAGGGTGAGATGATGGAGAAAGTGAAGGAGTTTAAGTACTTGGGAACAGTTCTGTGTAAACATGAAAGTATGGAAGGAGGAATTAAGGAGAGAGCAATGAGGGGCAGACTGGTCACATGATTGGGGAGGATTATGAAGGGTAGAAATATGGAAGTGAAAAGGGGACTAAGAAATAGTATAATCCTGCCAACACTGACATATATGCATCAGAGACATGGAATAGGGCTCATCAGTCTAGAATAGGTGCAGAGGAAATAAATTACTTGAGAGGAGCCTGTGGACTTAGTAGGTGAGATGGAGAAAGTAATTAGAGTGTGTATGAGAGGTGTGGTATGAGTGAGAAGGGAATTGGTGTTGAGTGAGGGGTGGTTGAGAGGGTGAAGTGCAATACATTAAGGTGGTTTGGACATGTAGAGAGAATGAAAGGTTAGAAGGTGTATAGAAGTGAAGTTGTGGGACCTGGTGTGAGAAGCAGACCTCCGGTTAGATGGCAGAACAGCGTAGAAAAGTATGTAAGGGAGATAGACTTTTGCCGTGGCCACCCCCTTGGGGGAAGTTCCCGGAGGGAACGAGGCATCAGAGCTACAGATAGATAGTCAGCTTGGCTATTACATGCACATTCATAGCAAAATTTACCCAGTGTGCCCAGATTTAGGCCATAATACAATCAGAAATATAGCACAGATGAAGGTGAAACATGGTTCCTGAACTGTGTTTCTTTGTTCGAGACTGAATGTTATACAGTTAGGTTTTAAAGATTATTTTTATCGCTACCAATATGAAATATAAGGTAAAAATTACAGTGTGGCAAGGCTCAAGGGAGTATTGAAGGAGGTGATTTACAGTATAGAGCAGCTAGTGACTGTTTGCCCATTTGGTATTTCTACAGAAGTTTAATCATGGACTTAAAGCCTCTTAGAAAAATGGAAATTGAGCCTTGTTGATGACTATGATGATAAACCTTTGTGGAGTACACTGTATTGAAATCTTTTTTCCACTCCTATGTATATAATATTTGCCTTAAGCATGATACACTTCAAAGATTTACTAATACAAGGACTTTATTAGGTATAAAAGAAATATTATTGCTTACAAGTGCATACCCAAATATATGCAATGGTCACTAACCCTCTTCCAAAATGTGAAAGAACAGGTCCTTATTCTTGCCCAAAGCAGTGAGCTTAACAGTCTCAAAGGGAACGCCCATGTGAACGTCTAATGTCTGTTGTGATCTCGTGCGCTCAACCCGAATCCAGGTTCTTTTATACCTGAAAACAAATACTGTGAGCTTTCTTGACTACGGAGGGGAACAAGTCACATACACGAGGCACTGGCTGTGTGAAGCCGCCTTAAGCAGTAAATTTCTTTATTAGGGCAAGGAATTTCAAACATTTTCATCATAAAATATTCATTAATTTCTATTTAATTTTGTTAGCTATCCCGTAGTTACGTATGAAAAATTGTGTTCTGCAAATGCCACCGAAACATGAAAACTGCAATACAGTATAGCTTGAACATGAAACACAGTATGCACAAATAATTATAAGTGTTGGGGTGAACTAAGGAAGAAAGGGGATACCTAGCATGCACTATAGTGATGGAAGAATATTTGATGGAGATGAGAAACTGTGATGCTTCAATATCTTTCTCTCATTTGTTAAGAGTAAGATAATATCCACTAATCCCTGCTAAGAGAGATGTATTTTGTACACACCTTCAAGAATAATTCTGTGAAAGAGCTCCTTCTGTTTTCCAAATGCAGTGATAGTGACATTTTCCCAAGGGGTGCCATGCTGAAGATCTAAGGTGTGCTGCTCCCGTGTTCGTTCAACTTTTAGCCAAGTTCCACCATACCTGATAATTAATGAAGTCAGTATTCACATCAGCTCACAGCACACTATGTACTCTCTTATAATGAAAGTCAAAACATTGCCAAAAATCCCCTGTGCTTGATATATTAAAAAAAACTGCTAAAGGGCTCTGACATCCCAATCTACTTAGATAATTTTACAGTACCCTACTAATAATATTGAACAAACAAAAGTAACAGGGCAGCAAAAACTAATGGAGTGCAAAGTATGTATGAGAGGGACGGCACTATCAGCTGCAGATGGAAGGACAACAATGAGCTTAGGTTAAAAGAACAGCAGTGAGAGAGCGAGAGAGGGAGTGAGAAACAATGGGTGATAAAACAACAACAGTGATTAAGGGTGGGTATCTGTTATACTGGATATACAGACCAGAAGAAATGTTCTCCTACGCTGGGGATGAAATCATGACGTGTGGTGATCTTCCCAGTCTCTATCTCCTGAAACTTGGTTTCAACACTTAGATGCTGAGTCTTTCGAGCACCTCGTACTGTGATCCAATGCAGCAGCCACTGGTATGATTTATCACGGCATGGTACCTCCAATGTTGTCATGTAGTGACGGCGAAACATTATCAACCCAAACTGTTGACAAAGGTTGAGTAAAAATAGTGTCCGGTTAAGTAAAAAAATGCTTAAGTTAAAACCGATGAAGTTAACATTGCAATTAAAGGAAGGTAAAAATAGTGTCCTACTGAACAATAGTACACCTCCTACGTAATCATAAAGGCCTCAGTGGGGATCATAACATATGGTTGAATAAAATAAGGTAACAAAACTGATACTAAAAAAATTAGTTGCTAACAATTATGAAGAAAATTCTAATAAAATGCTATGTTTGAAACTTCTTAGATCTATTACTGCCAACTGCAAGAGTATATCACAGCCTAGAAATAGCCTGAATTATGATTACATTAGACTTAAAGTGAACGAAAGAAAAAAAATACCTTCAAAGTATTCAATTTCAAAAGTCAATTATAACACAAGGGGATTATTAGGTATATGAATAGAATTTTTATGAGCATGACTAAAGATAAAGGGTACATGTATAACCCTTCATTATTATTGCTGACTTTCTCACCATGTAACCTTTTCTGAGAACAGCTGCTCCTGCTCCCACTCCAAACAGACCAAATCCAGCACTGAAGTATGGATTGTCAGAGAGGGAGGACACAAGGTCAGTTACACCCATGTTGTTATGTGTTGTTGTGTCTCCCCAACCAGGACACACTGCAATGATGGAACAGGTTTTATTAATAATATAGAACAAGTCTAACAAAGGCTTGAAATTGAGACTGTAGACCTTTGATTGTTATGGAATGTCACGTACACAAACGAGGCCTCTATTACCATATGGTACCTAGTATTAACCTCCCCGCCATGTTCCAACGCATAGAACGACTCTTCCTCTACCTAGAAACATCATAAAAGTACAGTTGAGCAAGTAAAACGTGCAAGAAAAAATATGGCTGTATATGGCAACACCTGGCAGTTGTTTGTAGTAAGTCCTCGTATCTATAAGAATGAATTACTGGGAACCAAGAGCCAACGTAAGGTGGAACATGATTGGTTGAACTTTGAGTGGTGGTGGTGAAGATGTTGCCATATACAACATTATATTTCTTGCATTTTCTACTTGCTCAACTGTACCAAATGCAGCCAGCAACATTGTCACAAATTGCTAAAGTCAAAGTAATTTTATTGCCTTTTTGCACCTTCAATGGCACACAGCCTAGCATGGATGTAGAGGATACCAACGACAGATCATACTGTATACTAATAGAGGCCTCAATTATAGTATTGTACAGTTCATAACAGCCACATAATAAAGTCATTAACATTATGGAAATTATAAAACTCCTGTACACTTCCAAGTCCAAGGAGAGAAAGAATCCTAAATTGATAAAATATATTGGTTAAACACAAACATAATCCTTGATAAACACCAATAGGCTTATAATAAATAACAAACCCTATGCTAATTCCTTCAAGACGTCACGGCCGAAATCAATCCACTGACAGTATAAATTATATATATAAAAATGGTAACTTTTAATATATTGCTGCATTCTAGTACCATTTTTCTACTATTATTACCTACCACTATTTTAGACCATTCTAACTACCGTGGGCAAATTTAGGGATATATACTGTACATAAAATAAAAATGTAATATATTGCTTCATTTTTGTAGATACCATATTTCTATTACTATTATAGACCATTCTAACCTAACTTAACCTAACCTGACCTTGACTTGACTTGACCTAACCTAAAGCTAACCTGACCTGACCTGACGTAACCTGACATAACTTAACCTACCCTAATCTGACCTGGACCTAACCTGGGCAAATTTATGGAGGAATTAACGGTATTTATTGAATGTACTGGTCAAAATGTAAAGTTACACTAGTAAATAACTTCATAAAGCAAAAAAATAACTTCATAAAGTAAATAATAACTTTATAAAGCAAATAATACCTTCATAAAGTATAAAAATAACTTTAAGCAAAAAAATAACTTCACAAAGCAAAAAAAAAACCGGTATTTATTGAAAGAATTACCGTTTTGCAGCAGTGTTGCCAGATCCGGCTGGGTCCCAGTATTTTGCCCCTGTCATTTATTGTATTTTATCACGATTATTTCCCGGTAGTTTGCCCAGGTTAGGTTCCGGTAGTTTGCCCAGGTTAGGTCCCGGTAGTCTGATGCAGTCTAGGTTAGGTTAGGTCAGGTCAGGTAAGGTCAGGCTAATTTCAAAATGCCCTATCTTGTAAATGGGGCATTTGCGGAGAAAATGCCATAGAAGAAAATAGTCTTAGAATGGTCTATTTAAGTGGGTAATGAAGGTAGAAAAACCGTACCCAATAACGGTAATTCATTCAATATTTACCAAAAAACCTTCATTCTAATTATTAACCAAAATTAATTACTTAATTATTTCTAAAAGGTAAACTCAAGATTTGTTATATATAATTACCTTTTTCAGTAAGAAAATATAAATATATTACACGACGTACGTATATTGGAGGAAATAAATATGGCGTATAAATTTAAAACTCGGCATTACTAGTACTAATAATACACTAATAAAATAAATAAATATATATATAACACTTTTTATAATAATATTGGTGTGTCGGTGTTTGTCTTGTTGTTCTGTGTGTGTGTGTGTGTCAGTGTTGCCAGCTGCTGGTCTGTTGCACGAAATTTCCCCAACTTCAACATCAGCAGAATTTCCCTTTTTACCTTAACAATTTCTCCAACTTTAACAGCAGAATTTCCCTTTTTACCTTAACAATTTCTCCAACTTTAATTAGTTAACATAAGAATTTCCCTTTTTACCTTAATAATTTCTCCAACTTTAACAGCAGAATTTCCCTTTTTACCTTAACAATTTTTCCAACTTCAATTAACATCAGAATTTCCCTTTTTTCCTCAACTATTTCTTCAACTTCAACATCAGAATTTTTCTTTATTACTGTAGCAGACACCAAGCACCTTGCGCCATGATACCTGTGCGCAGCCGGAGTGGGGTTCCACTTGCCACTGCTACACCGCCAGAGAATGAGACAAAAAGGCACCTTCGAGCCGGGCCAAGTTTCTCTCATGAATTCACTCTACGGCTATAAAGCATTCGACCTGCACTCTCCTCTTGCCTTCTTCTGCCGACCTCGCCCGCTGCTACTCTGCCAATTAGCTACACACACCATGTTACCTCCTGCAGCAGCTCTCTCTCCCTTCGGCCACGGCAGACAAGTCTCACTCTCTACAAGGTGCATGCCCTCGCCTACCTTGCTACTGAGTCCAGGAATTACTATATAATATATAGTGTGAGAACCAACCATTGTAGCTATTCCAATAAATTGTTACCGTGTACAATTGAGTCTGTTCACCCCAATAGTAACACAACAGTGTTGTGTACTTCCACATCAGCAGAATTTCCCTTTTTACCTCAAAACTTTCCCCAACTTCAACATCAGAATTTCTCTTTTTACCTCAACAACTTCAACATTAGAATTTCCTTTGTAACGACAGGGTGTTGTCACAACACCCTGTCGTTACAAATTCTGATGTTGAAGTTGGGGAAAATTTTGAGGTAAAAAGGGAAATTCTGCTGATGTTGAAGTTGGGGAATTTTCGTCAATCAGACCTGGCAACACTGACTGATCCAGTGGAGTAACCCAGTTGTGCCTCTGGCAACACTGACGGGTGTGTTATGGATAAGAGACTGTCACCATGGACGAGATTATAGCAGGTAAACACACATTATTATTACTATTTATTCCCTGCCTGTCTCGCTAGTTAGGATAGAAGAGTTATAATAATAATGTACGAGTTATAATATACGAGTTATTATAATATACGAGTTATAATAATAATATTACGAGTTATAATAATAAACATCTGACGTTGACTCATCATTTACAATATGAATTTGATGTATAATACCGTGCTGAAATTTACTTGAGTTATTTAATATATGCAATTTGCCACAACAGGAATTCATGGCAAAATTATATGGTAAATTTACACAAGTACTGGGTTCACTATATTGTATAATTTAGTATCATTACCCATTATTTTGGACCATTCTAACACACTTTTCATCTATGGTGTTTCTCTCGGTGATGACCTAACCTGACCTAACCTAACCTAGACCACAGCAGACTACCGGGACCTAACCTGGGTAAACTACCGGGACCTAACCTGGGCAAACTACCGGGATATAACCGGTATAATCTATCATAAAGTGACTGGGGCAAATTCCTGGGACCAAGCCGGATGTGGTAACACTGCGCGGCCCTAGCCAAAAGCACAGTACTTCTGTAATAATACCGTAAAATTATATACCGGTATGTTTTTATGTATATTCAGCAATTTTGGGAGGTGTGCTGGACTCGTAACCTATGGGTCGGGAGATTGAATCCTCTCAGGTCATGGCTTGAGAATAATTACTCTTCCAAATCGAGGGCCGTATTCAAGAACAGGAATTATTACTGAATTTCACATGTGCGAGATATCGAATTTTCACTGTGTTATACGTTCTTATGGTGAAATTTACATAAGTTTGATATAGGTCTTACCTTGTGCAACTCCCTTTAGTCTACTAAGGTTAGGTCCTGGTAGTCTGCTAAAGTTAGTTCAGATCTGCCTAATTCTAAAACAAACAAATACTATTTGTACTCGCCAAAAATAGAAAAACCTGAGCCACTTTTGCCAAAAGCTGGGTGATGGGGAATGGCCAAAACAGGATAATTGCACAATAAAAATGGATGTTAAAATACAACGAATCACATGAAAAAGTATGGTATTGGAAAAACTATGTTTTGTCTGAAAATCTTGCACATGTGTAACTAGGAAAATTTACCCAAGAACATTCATGGTGCATATGACGGCTCCATAGACAAACAATTGAGCCGTTGTACAGTACCACACCATCGTATACACCGAGGATGTGCTTGAATACGGCTCCAGAGTTTGAGGCACTAACTAACTATAAGGCCACCGAACGTCGTAAAACACCCTCGCTGTTACCATGACACCTTCACTGGTATCATGACACCCTCACTGGTACCATGACTCACTCGCTGTTACCATAACTCACTCGCTGTTACCATGACACCCTCACTGGTACCATGACACCCTCACTGGTACCATGACACACTCGCTGGTACCATGACACACTCGCTGGTATCATGACACACTCGCTGGTATCATGACACACTCGCTGGTACCATGACACACTCGCTGGTACCATAACAGCTGCGGTATTTGGGAATTACCCTCACTTCCCTCCCTCTATGGCTGTGTACCAGTTCAGAAGTCGTGACGTGCGTGTGTGTGTGTGTGTGTGTTTGTGTGTGTAGCAGTTGACCTGGGCCACGGTAACGGCCTTGATGAAGTCTACCGTATGTCCAGTGTCCAAACCTTAAAAAAAAAAGAATTTGGGTGATTTTGACTATTATTTCTTTAGGAAATGCATTGTTTTAGAGATAACCCCCAATCACATTTTAAAAATTATACAACAGTCTGGGAAATTTTGAGTTTTGAATGGGGAATATCATGAAAATTAGCATTTGGTATTGGTTTTATGACCAACCATTATGGATCATAAATACTGAAATATGGAAAATCCAATCCAAATTGATTTAGTAAAACTTGGCTCAGATATTCCGTTTTCAGCAACCATATATGTTGATAAATTAAAAAACTGACCCTAGTTTTGTTGAATCTAATCTGATCTAATTTGAATTGAGGCCTCATTCAATTCTAATCGGGTCATCTTTGTGTCCTAACCTGGGCATCATTGTATGTACAGTAATAGGGAAATTATGAAGAGCCTACTTTAGAACATTATTGGTCGCCCTAGAAAAAAAAAGACTGACATCGGTAGTACAGTAAATGTGTAAATTTCTGTGTTGAAAAGGAAAGTTTGTGTGGAAGTAGCCAATAATTCACTATTGTTTGACATTGCCTGTTATTATTGTCGAGAGTGATAGTGTTGATTGGTAGGGTACAGTTGGCTGAAGTGGTGCAGCATCCTGATGCATTGCTTCAAATAAGATATGATTTGTACCCGAATATTTAGTTATCATCACTATTCAGTCAATTCCAGAATCCTCAAGACTTCAAGGCATAAGGATGCTGTTATTGATCAAATGACATTGATATGCAGAAGTTGGCGTTGGATTCCCCTTGTGATCCCACACTAAGACTTACTGGTATTTGTCTCCATGCCTGCATCCAGTTTAACAACCTTCTCCTCTTCCAAGCTGATTGTCTTTTGGAAACCATTCCCAATTTCTCCCTTGTAGTACAATACATGAAAATTATGTTATGTGTGTACTTTAATGTACAGTACTGTACTAGTCTTCTCTTGGATGGATTTAATAAATTATGGTCAGGTCAGATTAAAAGGCTAGTATTTTACACAAGCTGGCAGTTTCTCTTATGTTGTAGGAATGATCCTACCATTTGGCATTGATTACAACAGCTATGTTACAATACATAGCCTACTTACTGTCAACTTCAGTAGTAGACTGTTTTTGAAAAGATTTATTGACTCATAGCTCTGAAATGGTTATCCTGCTTGCTGACTATTGTCCTCATTTTTACATTGTCTTAACCAAGAGTTGGAATCTCAGCAGTGATAAGAGATAATGTAGGTAAACTGTCCTGTATACTACTCTTAACTCTGCCCATTGATGACTTCCATAGCAACTGGCAGGACTGTCCTTATGGCCTGGCTGAGCTGTACCTCTAACATATGGGAAACTGCTTTAGTGCCACACTTTTTTTATCTGCTACTCTATTGGTACTATGTCTAATTGAAATATCGGATGGTACTCCCTCCGTGTCCGAGTGCTATGAGGTTATATATTATGACATACCGGTAGTGGAATATTATATTACATTACTAGGCACAAACTTTTTTTAAGACGTGATCATTTGAGAAACGCAGCTCCTGAGTCACAGTACTTAATACCGTACTGTACATTCATTATCATGATTATTTTTTAAGTTAGAATAGAATATGCTACCTTAAGTTTAAGGGGAATGAAATAGCTTTTGAAAACCGGTACTGTATTGTATTAAAATCCCTCCACCACGTAAACCTTCACCATTTCTCTTTGTAGACTATGATTGAGTGGTGGGTGCGTAGAGTCCCATATCCCTGGCGAAGGTTCCTGATCCGGGTCTTGCAAGTGCTCGATCCTTACCTTTGTGTACTATTTGGCCGGCTACATAAACTGTTTAAGATGATGGGTACGTCAGAGGTACAAAAGTGATGTAGAAGATGGGTGTGTATAATCTTGTAGATGTTGTATGCAGACAGAGGTCAGTGGTGAGTGAGTACAGGTATGTGTGTTGTGTACGCGTGTGTGTATCTCTTGACATATTGTTGTAGGGTAGGGAATGACATTTTGAAAATGTGTTTTAGCATTTTGTAGGATGTTGAATTTCTTGCTGAGCATGACTATATATTTATGGGACACTGTGAGTTCACACAATAATCCCCATCCAAAAATGTTTCCCCTGATGCCTCTCCATAATCCCCCCTCCCTTCCAAGTATCCAAGTACTGGCTGTTATAAAGCACTGTACTGCCACTGCTGTATTTTGAGTGTAATTGTACATTTTTCTATGGTATTGGTAGAAGCACTACATTTTCCCTGCTGCAGTTGACACCCAGCACATTTCACACCCATTCCCTTTGTGTAGTTGTAATTGCAGTCAACCTTGTTGTCATTAAAAATTTTTACAGACCAAAGGTTTTGTATAGAGCTGTGTATTCTCTGTAATGTGTGTTGTGTACTTCATACATTGGTGTATTAAGGATAATATTTCTGGTGGTACTGTATTCTTTGGGATATAAGTAATTAACTGTATTTGAAGGCATACATTGTACTATATATAATATAAACATACTGATAATTACTGAACTGAGAAGAGGAAGTGAAGAACTTAATGTCAGTTTTTTACTGTGTGTTTTAAAGCATGATTTCATGTACTATACTTCCGAAAAAGTAATGGTGTTTGAAATGGGCCTATTACTTATGGAAATTTCAGACAAGGCATAAAACAACACGATAATGAAGAACATGTAGCCACAAAAAAAGAAAGCCACAAAAAATTCTTTTTTTGTGTGTCATACAATAACAGTGTTTATGACATAGTCCAATTAGCCTATTGTATGAAATTAATAAAACACCATTTGAGGATCAGCCCATTTTTTGTGCACTGTTTATAATGTTCAGTGCTCCTCAATGGCGTATTAATATTATCAGTTACAGTATATTATTATTATTATTATTATTATTATTATTATTATTATTATTATTATTATTATTATTATTATTATTATTATTATTAGATTTTCCATGTAGTTTTGGCTAGTTAATTTTTGTTATTACCTTTAGTTCCTGTTGTTAAATAATTTCCCTGAATAAGTTGGTTGTTTCTCACCAGTTCTCCTTGTTGGAGAATGGGGAGAGGTTGAGTTGTTTGCATGCTGTAATCAATATGTCCCTGCCACTGTGTGAAGGCAACTTACTCCATCACTCCTCAAATGGTGTTTTTCATAATGCTTAATGTTTGTGTAAGTGTACACAGTACAGTAATACTGTATAGTATTATACAAGTCAGTAATTCTGATGTGTTAACCACAGCTAGCTGTTAAGACAGTGCTGCAGTTTGACGATGAATAATAAATTGGATACCGTACTAATAAAGTGATAGCCAAATTTTAATTCAAATTGAAGTGAGTCATAATGGGTAATATGTATAACAAATTCCATATTGTGTACTATACTGGAAAATATTGTGTTTACATTGTTAAGCTCATTTCATTGTGGAACGTATAGCACCACAGACCCATTCTTTATGGCAAGAACATCTGATAATGGTTGAAGTCGTGTTTGAAATTAGAGTTGTTTTATCATGAATTAAACCTGGTTCTTCAAAAGTATCTTCCTGAAAAGGACTGCGTGAATCCTGGCGAGACTACTAACCTGGTGGGTAAAGACATCATAGATACTGTAATTGAGTGATATTTTTGGTACAGTACAATTTCCTGAATGTGTCCCTTCCTGTTGTCTCAGTGTGCTGCTTATAAAGATATGTACAGCCACAATGTGTCATGACTACCCTGTCTAGTGTGTGACAAAGAGTGTTGTTACAGCCTGTATGACGTATGAGGGGGCACTGAGCGAGCCAGAAGACTTCCCCAAATCAGATGAACCTGTTTGGATTCTTGGCAAGCAGTATTCAACCCAGACAGGTTAGATGATGTTCTTAAAGAGTAACTGGATCTGCTAGAGCCCTTTCATATTTATTAGAACCTCTTCATCATTATAAGTACTGTACTTCTTGTCCAGAAAGTAACTCAAACTCTTTAAATCATGCTTTTTAAGTGTATAAGATAAATTTTTAGGGAATTTTTGTGAATTGTATATATATATATATACAGTATATATATACTGTGTATTTCATTTTCAGACCTACTCTTTCCTAACCTTCTTCCTTCAGAGCTAACTGCACTGCGGAGTGATGTCCAGTCCCGTATCTGGTTGACTTACCGCCGTAACTTCCCTGCCATCAGTGATTCGGGCTACACTTCTGACAAAGGATGGGGGTGTATGTTGCGATGCGGACAGATGGTGCTGGCTGAGGCTCTTGTACGTCGTCACTTGGGTGAGGCAGGCTGTTCAGGGTTGAGGATATTGAAGAGTGAGGCAGAACATGGAATAAGGAAAACCAAGGTGTATGTTTTGTGGTTGGGGAGAGAGTCTCAAGTAGAAGTTAGCATGTATTACCTTCCTTCTTTTTCAGTATACTGTTTCACAGATTGTTGAATTGTAGAGGAAAACATCTTTTTGAAGAGTTGTCTTGAGTTACACTACTGTGCTGTTAACTTGAAAAAGCAGTAACAAAAGTTAGTTTGTAGCTAGAGACTACTTATCTTAAATGTACTGATGAAGATCTACCTTGCAGGACGAGAGTGGGAGTGGAGACGTGGTATAAATGACCCCACATATCTGAGGATCTTGAGCATGTTTGAAGATCATCGCCGAGCCACCTTCTCTCTCCATGTTATCTCTCAGCTCGGGGTGGATGAGGGAAAGCCCATTGGGGAGTGGTATGGCCCCAACACTGTTGCACAGGTCATGAGGTAAGGGGTTTGGAAGAGTGTAGAATGGGTTAGAGGTGAGGATGTAGGGGGAACTAATGTGAAGTAATGTAATGATAAGAGCCTACTTGGTCCAGTGGTTAACACTCTTACAGTACCTCTTGAGTGGACAGCTCCACTACTGGTCTCAGTTCAAACCAGGTTAGACCAAGGGGTTGATGGAATGATATACATATTCCCATCATTGAGGCAAATATGTAAGAAAAACCCATGTGCACTCCAAAACAGAGTATTAATGCACAAATATTTGGTAGTATGTACTATGCCTGAGTATGGCCCTGACATCTGGCATGACATCTGACTGTTGGGAAATTCAAATGAAGAATCATCCAAACAACATCTTCATTTCCAGAAAACTGACTCCCTTTGATGAGTGGAACAACTTCAGTGTCTGTGTGGCCATGGACAACATTATCATCATTGATGAAATTAGTGAGTGTAGTGCTCTCTCTCAGTATGTGTTGTTAACTGTTTATGGGTACAGTAATGGAAAAGTAATATCCTCTATAATATCAGTATGACAATACATTTCCAAGATTTTTCCTTGAAGTAAGTAGATTATCAGTTGTCAACAACCACTGCAGCTGCTAGGGAGACCTCTCATACTACATTTTAGTAAATATTAATGTGTAGAGAATATCATTTGACAAATCTGCAATCTACTGTATTATGATCTCATCGCATCATTGACTTTATAGAAGCAATCACCACCACCACTCATTCCACATGTTCATGCCCATTCCATCTCAAAACACTTTCCTGTACTCTTTGACAGATTTCAGTGTTATTTACTGATTTCCTGTAATCGGTCAATTCCTTGGACTTCACACACACATCCCAACATATCCATCTCGACAGTTTTAACTCCACAGTATTTCTCCTATTCATGCCATACCAAAGTTTGACAACTACATGATAGTGTGTCTATTAACACTCATGAAATCCTCTTACAGCTTTTGTACTTAACCCATCAGTTGTTGTTGCTGATGTTATTCAGGCTTTCTGGTTGAACACACCCAAGTCTCTGAGGAAGGTCATGGCATGAATTGTGCTTTCCGATAGGTTCTAATGGGATGTATGCTGTGTTGTTGGCACGTGTGGTAGTGTGCAGTCAAGTCTTTCAAAATTTGTTTAATATTGTGGGGTACATCCTGGACAGACATCTATGATGGCTTGATCCAACCTCTTCTTATTGTTCAGAAAGGCTGGTTATTGCCACATTACAGCCTGGCCAGGCCTTATGGTGATGGGAGGACTCAGATGAGATGTCAGGGGTCAGTGCCAGAAGCTGAGTGTTGTTTTTGAGTGACTTGATAATAATCAGTTTAAGGTGGGTCTTTACTGTATTAAGCCACCCTCTGTATCATACATCATATCCACCAAAGAAACTATATGATTGGGTCAGTGTGTATTTGTCTGACTAATATTTACATCTACAATATACTATACTGTTGGTATGGGGCAGAGAAAATGCTGAAGATAATAGGAATACTGCCATACTAATACCATAATTCAGTACAGTATTACCATTCATGTTGTCAGATGTCAGTGTATAATCTTTGACTGCAATATGTCACAAAGTTATAATGTACTTCTAACATAGCTGTCAGCTCTGGGTTAGTCCCCAATTTGTTATTTCATCCTTTTCTGATCATAAAAGAATTAAAGATTAGAACTTCATAATGAAATATTATGGATAACGAATTCAGTCATTATATTGTGCAGAATTTTAGTACAGAGCTTATTTTTATAAATTTTTTATTATTATATTATTTTCAAATAGGGTGTAGCTGTCAGGGTGAAGGTGATCGGACTTGGCGCCCACTTCTCCTCTTTGTCCCACTTCGCCTTGGATTGGCTGAAATTAACCCAGTGTATGTCCCCGGACTCAAGGTAACTCTTCACCAACATTCACTTGATGAGTTTTTTATAGGTAGCCAATAAGGGTACAGGTATTTCTCATTTCTCCATTGTAATGTACCATTGCTCAAAAAAATATCTGAAAAATAGGGTGCGATGGCTCTCATAATGAACAAGACTTCAAGTCTTATCCTCTACCAATTACCAGAAAATTTCGTCCGATTTGTCTTATTGCAGTTGCCGAAATTTTTCAGATACTTTTTTGAGCGAGGGTACCTATAGTCCAATGGATAAGATGCCACTAATTAACAGAATTACTTTTTGCTTTCTCAAAAAACTTTTGGGTACTGAACAGACATTTCTGTAAATTTGAAATGATGAAATGATTGATGGACTGTAATTATGGAGGGTGGTGGTTTACAGCCAAGAGATTACTGTAATATCAAAGAATAATATTGTTATAGGATTAGTATTTTTAGTGCAGTGAGAGTTGATTTTGAATGTTTCTCCAAGAATAAATAATCTTGTGTTACATTCTTCAGTTTGCTCTTACATATTCTGTTATGAAACCTCCCAGGGGGGTGACAATTATGCTGCAATGAAAGAAATTTTTGTGCTTACAGAAATGCTTCAAAATGCCACAATCTCTTGGTCTCATAGGAGGAAAGCCAAACCATGCATCTTACTTCGTTGGGTTTGTTGGTGAGTAGAGGTGGTTTTGTAAACGTATTTATGTTTTGCTGTGTTATATATAATATTATTTAATGGACATGGCACCAAGAAGTGCAAAGTTGCTCATTCAAAGTCAGTCTTGGAACTCATATACACACTCATGTGACAACTTACAGTCTCACACCAAGCTGCAGAGGGCGAGACCTGAATGAAGATTGTAAAATCTAAAGATGTTTTAGTATCAGTAAGAGTGTTTAATAATGTTTGTTGAACTTGTGATCAGTGTGAGGAACTTAGTTTGCAGTGACATTAGTATGTTGATTAGAACCCCATAACCATTTATTTACAAGTCCAGTACCCTAAAACTGTATTAGCTTTTTTATCTTAAACAAATTGATTAAGGAATTAGGAATTTAGAACTCACTCCATTTGTAAAAATATCTTTTCATCTACAGTACAATACAGGATGGTGGTGGTTTTTGGGTAGATGTTTGAGGTGGAGTTGACATTATACTATACAGTACTGTGCTTGCTGTCATGGGTATTGGGTAGGGGGAAATTGGGTGCTTAAGTTGGAGTTGAAATAAACTACAGTAATTGCTATTATTATTTATAGCTGTTGTGCATTGTCAGTTCAGTATAACTTCATTGATGCAGGAGAAGCCATCCACATCATTAAAAATATAAATTTTTGAGCTGTGGATTATTGGCCTAAGATAGGTCTTAGACATACAGTAAACCCTTGCTAACTCGGACTTATGCGGAGTGTCCGAGACACTGACAACGTACGAGTTTTCCGATATCTGACTTATAAGTATCTGAATTAGCGAGGGTTTACTGAAACTTAACCTACTGCTACCATTGCAAATGCCAATAATACAATTGCAAAATTGCTAGTGTTTAAATAGTCAACTCCGACATCTTCATGGATATTTCCGGACGTTGATAATTCCTTGGTTGACAGTATCTGTATTAATGCCATTTGGCTAATCGTTTTCTAGTAAAAATAGCATTGTTAAAACCTTAGGAGTAAAGAACCTTTGAATATTACTTACAGTATATGTGTCATAGTCTTTATGTAGTAGCTTATTCTCTGCACTTGTTGACAGGTGAAGAAGTGGTATATCTGGATCCTCACACTACTCAGGAGGCTGGGAGTGCTTGCCACAAGAAATCTGCTGCTGGGGAGGAGGAACAGGAGGAAGGAGATATAGATACATCTTACCACTGTCCCCTTGCTCAACGCATGCCCTTCCTTCACCTTGATCCTTCTCTTGCACTGGTTGGCAGTCTTAGAGACATTGTTTATCTTTATCCTGCTTAAAGTTAATTATAATACATGCCTTATGGTTTATTGTGGATCTAGGCACCACTGACCTTGTTGAAACCCATGGTTAGATATTTGTTTGGGTCGAGGTATTTTGAATGATATGCTAAGTAGATACACACGTTTTTAACACGTACATATGCAAACTTTGTTGCTCCAACACAGACACCGAGTCTTTAAACACACCCAGACAAACTCTTTACTCTTTCTCAGGTATGCTAGAATAATCTTGTCTTAAATTGCATTACATTGTGCTGTTTTTGCTATGCAGGGTTGCATAATTATCCACACACACATATACAAAGAATGTATCCTTATTATATAGATTATCATCATTACTTAACTTTTTTACGATAGCTGTTGTTGCCTGGAACATAGCCAGTTTCACACCAAAATCTGCTGGCCACCAATTTTTATAGTTGGAGAAAGAGGATATATTTAAAGGTGGCTCTCTTATGCTTGGTAGTGATTATCAATTAATCTTAACTTGGAATCTTAACTCATATTATTACTATTTCACCTAGCATAATTGTGGACAGTACTGTATTATGGTAATTTCATATCTCTTCTAACTTTCTTGAATTATTACCTTTGCAGTGCTTCTACTGTGGGACAGAGAAGGAGTTTGATGACTTGTGCAACAGACTGCGACAAGATGTGGTTGCTCCTCAGAGTGCCCCCTTATTTGAGCTGGCTTCAACCCGTCCACACTATATGAGGGAAGATGTCAATGCAACCCTCGGAGCAGCAGCTGCATGTATGTTGACTGTGTAGCTTATTATTTCGATGACCTAAGGTAAATTTAATTATCTTGTTGGGCTGAGTACTTTGAGCAGTTGCACATGGAAATTGTCATTTTGACTGGGTACCATATTTGTTGTAGCGTTTTTACCTTGTGCATGTGTGTGTGTGAGGTAAATGCTCATTAGACTTTCATGTTACTCTACATCTTTGCTTCAGGTATGGACTTGGAAGATCATCATCTGGAGTCTGACGATGATGAAGAATTTGAGGTCCTACAGTGATGCTGATAACAGTGTCCACAGATATCCTGAGAGCACTGACTCTCTTGTCTTTGTTATACTGCTTTGCACTCCACTCCTGCAATCTACCAGAAAATATCATGACATGAAGAGACAGCACTTGCATATTGGTGGTAAATCACAATGAATTGGAACTTTGAATTTTATGTACTCTGTATATTGTTGTTTCACGGTTCTACTTTACCTTCTCGTGATGAATTTCTGACAGATTGTGCGTAAGGGTTAAACTGTCAGAATTTGTGTACCTGTAACCTTCTTTATATTTCCATCTTCTTGAACAAATGCTATGCAAATAATTAATGGTAAGCAACATAACATGTAGTGCAAATATTAGAGATCAGAATATCCGGTGAATAGTAAGACCAAATTTATTTTATGTGTTGACTCATTGATTTTAGGAATCATCATCGTCATCCCTCTTTATCATCTTAATCATCATCATTATTTAAGGTCTTTGTTTTAGCATACAGTTGGGTTAGCTTTCTTCATCTGATGACTGCCTCCGGTAGTTACCATCAGGCCAATGAAGCAAAATTTGACAGCCCTTTTGTATGCAATCTTTATTTTATTTTTTTAAAGGATCCCAAAGTAAGTAGTGGTTACAAGGCTGCTTGCATCACAAGAGTGAAGGACAATGGGGTAACAACCTTGTGTCAGAGTAAGAAAATAATTATAATAAACACTTAAATAATAATTGCAGCAACTGTTACATGTTTAGTTTGAGGGAATGGTAGTGTTGTAGCTCATGGACCAAAGTTATGACAGTGACCCTTTGCCTTTATCACTGTGTGTAAGTTGACAGCTGGTAATTTTGTACTATTGTTGTAAGGCAAAGGTTCACATTTTCTCTAATTTATTGTAAAAAGTGTACATGGAGACTTTCGTTGACCAAGTGATAAACCGTATATACAAAGAGTTTTTATTGTCAAGGAGTTGTGTAGTGTTGTTTAGAAGTGATTATATAAATGAACACTCCTTATATCTTTAATGCTAACAAGATAATACCATATTAAAATGAACAGTAACTTTGATTACCTTTCTTGTAGGATTTTACATTCCTGTGTCTATATACCATACCTGTATTGCCAGATGCCTTACCCTAATGAAGCTGTAAACAAACTGCCACCAAACTGATCAGTTCTGTACCAACACTCATTCTTTTCTTCACAGCACACAATGCACTTCCAACATTTTTTTTTTAAATGTTGCAGTACAGTATAGTTGGTGACACTGATTTCTTAGATATTGATTGTAACCTGCTATAAAGAACCCATTGTTCACTAAAGTGTTGCTGTTAGTGTATAATGATGTTTATTTATTTGACACTCCAGTGCAGCATAAAATCATGGACTGTAACTGAACCGTTACTTATGGTGTTGGTGCATATGAACTGTCTGTGGAGTCAGCAGTGGTACAGTATATGGCAATAAACCATGAAAAATAGTTTTATTTCTTTTTTTGTTTGGTAAGGCTGTGCCTGGAAAAATAATGGGCGTGAATCAAGTCCATAGGCATATAATGTTAATACACAACACTTTTTGGCATATATGTCTCTACTGCTCTTCCTCTCAATTTCTCTTGTTCATGCCTCCATGCAATCCACTTGGAGCCAGTGTACTTAACCCTCCAGTTCAATCCAGTGTTTTCATCACACTTGCTATTGTACTTTTCTCATATGTTACTCTAAAAGAGATTGGCGAAAGTTTCTCAGAAATATGTCGCTTTAAGTTTATAAAGTTAGTGACACAACATGTATTGATTATAACTCTTATAAAGAGGAAAATAATATATAAATAATTTTCTATCTAATATATTGTATTTACAATGGGTTATAATTTGCAAGTAGAGTAACAATCATTAATTGTATATCCAAGTAGGCTGCCGTTGGAAGGATTTTGATACAAATTCACACCAGGCTGAGAACTGTACTGTAACAACTGGTATAGTACTTCAGAGCAATCTATATTCCTGATGAGAGAATAATGGGACACAGATAAATTTGTTATTATCTTACAACAGTTACTATAACAGCCATCTAAGCTTCATTTCTGCTAATTTCTTGAGATAGAGTTCTCTGGGGGTTTCCCTGTTTTTGCTTCCTTCACCTTGGTTGGGACAATGTAGAACTTGAAGCTATTGGCACTCTCTTTGACTTGCTGGATATGACCTTGCAGCTGGGCCACTTCCTTCTCTATTGTTGAGAAGGTGTTGTCCTGGGGAAACGGGACGAAACTAAGTGATTTGATGTATTACAGTACTGTATATATATATATATATATATTTTTTTTTTCCCAATTTTGAGTGCCGTGACAGCAATGTTTTAAAAAATGCTTCAAAGTATGAAAGTGCATGTGGAAGATTTAAGGAAGGTACTACAAATGTATGTTACAAGCTGAAGGCTGGTAAATGCAGTAAAAAGTATCCATAAACATAGTGAAGCATAAATGGATGGGGTGATGAGTGTGGTCAAGTTTGCTCCCATTAGGGGTCGCCACAGCAGATCATCTGTTTCTATTATGATTTGGCTGATGATGGTTTTACGGTTAGATACTCTTCATGACAACAGCCCTCCCATTTTAGGGAAGGATACCACTGCAGCGAGAAAATATCTTCACTACCCATTGGTGGATGGGTGAAGATCAGATATCTATTTGGGTGGGCTTTCATTATCCACACACAATTTTACTACTGCTCAAGGGGTAATGGGTGTGAGTGGACTGCCCATCCAGCCCTGTCCCACCTAGGAAAGAAAAACATGCCAGCACGCTAACCACTGTGCCACAGGACACCTTGATAATCCCAAATAATACCCTATTATAAAAAAATTAGAGAAGTACAATTCTTACCATATCTTCCTTTGTACCTGTAGAGTTTAGATATACTTTTATTTGGTAACTTTTCATTAACCACTTGTGGATGTTATGTAGCTTGTTGGTAAGATCACTGGGTCCAATCTTGCTGGTGAATACAATCTTCTTTTCTACCAGCTGTGGGACATAAAAAGAGGTGGATGACAGTAGTGAAATAATTGTTAAATATTTAAAAGTATCAGATTCAAATACATTGGAAAGTGGAAATACAGTGCTGTACAGTATTGTCTAAATCTCAATGTAGTTCCAATAATCATTAACCATACCATGCATATGATGGTTTCTTGTGAATAAGGCTGGTGCATTGCTTAAAATAAAAATTGTACAAATAAATTTTTAATGATATAAAATACAGCATGATACGATACTGGTAATCTCACCTTTAACTCTTGAGAAATCTTTGCATTGTTTTTAGCTTTCACTTCCTGTTCATAGTATTCCTTCCCTGTCAGAAGCTTGTACACATCTTTGGTCTTGTTTAGTGTTGGGTCCTCAATTTTAACCAGTTTCAGGTCCCTCCGCTTGGCCATTTTTCCTGCCTGCATAAGGGTGGTGGTTGACAACTTTTCTGTAAAACATTATTTCAGCTGAATACACGTATAGTATAACACATATATATTGGAATGTATCGCACTGTGTACAGACTACCATAAATTAATCCAGGACATGGAGTAATAGTAACTAGAAATTACAAGCCAGATAGATATCAGAGGAGCAGCTTTTCAATAAAGATATGGAGATAATAAGACAGGAGTGATAATCATTCTAAGAGTAGCCTTGGGACACGGAACATTTGGACAGAATTATAGATATACAGTATCTGGTAGTTTGCTTGGGTAGTCTTACTTGGTCCGGATTAGGTTAGGTTAGGTCAGGCCAGGATAGATTAGGTTAGGTTGGGTTTGTCTAGATTAGGTTAGGTTAGGTTGGGTAAATATGAAATGCTGGCTCGAATCCTCAAATTTTCACAATAATTAATTAATTGAAATAGCATAAATCATACATACACACACAATACAGTACATAATAATTATGTGCAATTTGGAAAATTTACCAGTGTCGTCCTAACCTTATAAACATCTCCCTACCCTCTCTGTCAATGAGTATGATGACTGGGGAATCATCATCCGTGTGAATCCTCTTGGGGGTCCGTGGTTCGAGATTGTCACCGGTAACCTTCTTCTTCAGAGTTCGAGTTGTGGTACTTATTAGTCTTGACATACGAGGCTGTTGACATTGTGTTTGGTGATGAATGGACCGCTGCTGTGGTAAATAACGTGCTATAAAGTTCCTTGGGTGTTGTTGTTGTGGTAAATAACACGATGTAAAGTTCCTTGGGTGCTCAATAGGTGCCCCATAATAGGAATGAAACCAACGTAACCTAAACAATATGGACTCCTGCAACTCTCCTCCAACATATTTAATATTTTCCAGTCTATTTTTGGACTTCTGCAACTCGTCTCCTCCAACATCATAACTCGGTTTCATTATTTTCGTATTTCCCAGTCTATTTTTCGACCGAGACAGTATGGCACGGAAGAAAATAATACTCATAGGATAATATTTCATGATTTGATTTAAAAAAAAAGTGCTGTATGGTATGTAATAAGTATTTTTGTGGTCCGGCAGGGCAAGTCTATCCTCAACATTAGTGGGTCATAACACAACAACGTAAACAAACTCGAGATAATTCGGACATAAAGCATTTCGGCGAAAAATGCATCAATACCGTTTTTTTAGAAATTTCTAAGTTCTTCATTGCAGGTATATACAATTTCTGCTTATCATAAATTTTTTTACCATGCTTATCATTTCAATATTATGTAAGTTCATGTGGTTCAGTTCTGTAACTCGTCCCATGATATTAGTAGTACAAGCAGTACAGTAAAACTGAGAAGCACACGTCCAATATGCTATTATTACACATTATGAGATTTTCCAACCAACAATTAATCTTTATCATTGTTCTTGTTGTTACCATACTCAGAAATGCCGAACTCTCTCAATGGCGGAATTGTAGTTTCACACGTATATTTTAAATTATAGATGAGAATAGAAACCTTTGATCACTTGTGTTTAGATTGTGCAGGATACATTGGTGAAAGATTAAAAATTCCACTTTTACACCAACCATATAATTATAGAAAACAAAGAATGTATTATTGATGAGATACTGTTCCAGGACAAAGACATTGAAAATACACGTGTTAAAAAATTAGAGAAATGAAAAGTAAGGAGCTCATCAGCGAATAGAACAATAATTAAAGTTAGAGGGTCCGTTCAAAACATCGGATCGGATTGTATAGGCTTTATTTGAAGCTTCGGAATGTTGGGATGGCCGTATCACCGTGTTGATCAGGCATATCTCAAATGACACTCATTATCAGTATCTAAAACAATGCCATATTGGGAAGTAGGTACACTCGTGATACGTAATCCCTGACCAGAGACGAATGACAGGCACCACACACACACACATACCCTGCATTCGAACTCAGCCTCTATAGGTGTACTGGGTGGGGAAATGAGCAATACCAGGCGATTCGAAGCTTTCTGCTCCTCACACTCTGGTCAGAAATTATGTATCACGAGTGTACAGTACTTCATGTTGTAAGGCCCCGTATTGCCTGCATTGGTGATGTGGGCAACACTTTAAGGGTTTTGGCGCCCCTTCGGCCTCAGCCACTAGCTTTTAGTTCTTCATCTGTCCCTCCTATCTTTCTATTTCTTTCCTCATGCTTGCTGTCTCGCCTCTCTATCACCTTTTTCTGGCGCTATATGACCTCGCTGTTGCGGCGCCTAATATCAATCGATCAATCATGTTGTTGTTGTTGTTGTTGAAGTTCCTCAAGCTGTCTGGCCGAACAGCCCCGAGTTCTTGAGGAAGGCTATGGCTTGAACCGGGCTTTCCCACAGTGCCCTCAGTGAGTGTATCTTGTGTTGTTGGCGAGTGTCGTTGTGTTCGTTGCAGTCTTCCATGATGTGTTTAATAGAGTGGGGTGCTGTGTTGCATCCTGGGCAGGTATCTGTGATGGCTCTGTCTAGTTTCTTTTGATATGTTAGAAGAGCCGGATGGTGGCCGCTTCTCAACCTGGCCAGGTGAACTCTGTCTTCGCGGGGTAGGGAGGATTCTGATGGGTGGATGTCAGGGGGTCGTGCATGCAGCAGGGTGTTGTTTTTAAGTTTTTTGATGGATTGGTGGGTGATTTGGGTGTGGATGTGTTTTTGGAGGCTGGTTTGGGGTGGGCAGGGTGTAAGAGATGATAGTATTTGTGTATGGTATCGTGTACTGGGGGTGGTTTTGATGTTTCTTGGCATCTCTGATCAATCATGTTGTAAGTGTTACTCACCATGCTAAGGGTTCCCAGCCCCCCAAGAGTACACGTGTTTTCTGAGGTTATAGTTATGCCCCCGATGTTCTATACAAGAGACAAGTGTACAGTCCCGGCAGATAGTCCTGGAGACGCTTGTGATGGAAAGGTGCGGCCAGCTGTTTTGAATAGTGAACAAGTGGATTCGTTGCTTCAGTTAGCTGCCTGTTTATAGTATGGGTATAAATGTTTCGAGTTTTCGCACTCTCCAAAGTTCTTCATCACTGACTGGTCAAGGACTATTTGCCGCGACTGTACCATAAGTAAAGCTAATATGTCAACTGCATTCACATTCTCCACCCACACAGCTGTCAACAACAGATGGTAGGCAAGAATACCTTCTCTCTAAGTAGGACAAGTGAATGAGGTGACTTACTTGGTCTGACTTGGAGAGGAAGGAGAAAAAATCATACTTTACGAAATAATATATATATATGATGGTTTCCCATTTTACTGCCGCTTTACACGTCTTGCAGGACTGTGATTGGGGAAGTTGTGCTTGGTTAATTAATAGTTGAACTCTGTTGAGGCATGGCATGGGGGTGGTTGGTGGTGGTGGTGGTGGTGGTGGTTAGGGAGTGTTTAAAGTGGTGGAGATAAATATAATAAATGCGTGAATGGTGGTTGGAGATACACACAATTAGATTGCCATAATACTCATCGTGTTGTATAATTCTGTTTGTTTCAAAGGAGTTGGTATGCAGATTGAATTGATTTTTTTTAATGTATTGTCAGGTAGAATTTTAACTTAACATCCCTTTCCCCGTCCCAACTTTTATGACTTCCTGTGAACAAAAATTCTCACAAAAAATGTGAACCTTTTGAAAGCCTCATGTCACTGACCGACCACCTGCCGTCAGTCAGTGTCTGGATATAAATTTATCTGTATTTGTCGTTCATCCTATTCACATCTGCTTTAATTAAGGGGAGATTAACTTGTTGGTAAATTATAAGGCTACTAATTCCCACTAACTATGCCAGAAAACAGATCTCCTCAATGGTTACTAATGAGGGATCTGTTTCGTGGCATAGTTTGGTGGAGTTACAGACCTTCAACTTCACCAACAAGAGAATCTCCCCTTAACTTGTTATAAATACATGTGCCACTTACTAGTAACATGATACAGCACTTGAACTCTAATAATAATATTTTTGTGATATGATATACCGGTAGTAAATAATGAGTAAATAATAACTGAAGTGTCAGTTTCATTATATCGTTGCTCTGTATAGATAGTATGCTTTGGTTGGTTCATTGGAGCGTCTTGATTCCTCCATAGTATGTCAGGAAACAGGGTCAGACCAATAGAAATAACGGTGGCCTGTAGTTTGGAGGAATAAGTTACTCCAGATTTACCCAAGATTTACCAACACTGTAGGCTACTATCCCCATAAGAACCCTGTGATCGTGTATGAGAATTGGAGGCTTTTGATTCCTCCTGAGTATGTCACGAAACAAGCTCCTTCCATATATTATTTGGTGTATAATAATAATAATAATGATAATAATAATAATAATAATAATAATAATAATAATAGTAATAACACTTCTACTACTACAACTACTACTACTCTCACTACTACTTTTACTCTTACTACTACTACTACTACTACTCTTCCTAGCACATCCACCACACTCACACACACACACACACACACACACACACACACACACCTGCCACCCGCTCCCCCCCCCCAAAAAAAAAAAATAACACACACACACACACATTCACAAAAAAACCTGCCTGGCGAAGAAGAGCCACCCCGGACTCACTCACTACATTTTTTACCCCTGGCTCGGCAACACGCTCGGCTGCCTTCCCAACTTGCCATCACAAAAGTTGCCACCGAAGACGCAGGGGTAAGTGGAACGTGGCTGGCTGACGGGCAAACTATTCATTTATTCATAAACATTTTTGCAGGGGTCACCGCATTCATGGCCTGCGGAAAATTGCAATGCAGGGAGGGGAGGGAGGAGGAGGATCTGTCTCTCTCTCTCTCTGTGTGTGTGTAAGAAGAATTATATTCACATGAACTGACGATGATATGTAAAGTTTTGCGATAAGTTTTTTTTTTTTTTCTGCCTCCATGTGAATTCCGTTGTGAGCTGGTATGTATTGCCTGGAGGTGTCTAGGTAATAAATACTGAGAGAGTTGTTTTAAAGTTCTTTTGATCGTGGATTATATATAGTATAGCGAACTCTGAAGCATGATAAAGAGACACATGCAGGTCAGAGTAACATGCAGCTGTGGAAATGAGCTGCACAACATGTAGATGCGAGGCTACATACATGGAGAGATCTATGCATAAATGACGAAGTGTTAGAGAGTGTTGCCGAGTGGAAATATAGATGTGGTGGATGAAGTAGAGAGAATATTATTATTATTTTGGACAAACACACCGAGGTGGATTGGCCCCATGCACTGAGAGCTAGGAGGATGAGGCGAGTATAGGTTGGTCGCACTAAAAAATCTTAAAACGAAGGCTAGGATCATAGGGAGCTTAAAATATCACGGAAAAGGGGAGACTCTGCCACCTTCATCTCCCAGTACACACACACACACACACACACACCTACCTCCTTCCATGGCTGGTTGGTTGGTTGGTTGGTTGGCCTTGCACACGAAATCTTAAAATAAAGACTAGGAGGATCGTAGGGACCTAAGAATAATATTTCATGGGGGAAGGGGCGAGGGAGAATCTGCCACCCACCCACCTACCCACCTTCATCTTCCTCCCTATATAGACTTTTTGTGATAAACTTGGTGTGACATAGGGTTTAAAAAATGTTGTCTCTCTCTAAACTTGTGGTTCAATATGGTGAGGTGAGTGTGTGCTTGCTTGTGGTGAGGTGGGTGAGTGCTTGTGGTGTGTGTGTGTGTGTGTGTAGGTAGGTAGGTAGAGAGAGAGAGAGAGAGAGAGAGAGAGAGAGAGAGAGAGAGAGAGAGAGAGAGAGAGAGAGAGAGAGAGAGAGAGAGAGAGAGAGAGAATTAGAAGGAAAGAGAGAGAGAGAGAGAGAGAGAGAGAGAGAGAGAGAGAGAGAGAGAGAGAGAGAGAGAGAGAGAGAGAGAGAACGTGAGAAAAATTACGATACAAAGATAAAATAACAAATAAAAACATTAACAATACAAATTATAAACCGTTTATTGACCTGGTGCTTGTTGGGTGACGGATGCCTCTCTCTCTCTCTCTCTCTCTCTCTCTCTCTCTCTCTCTCTCTCTCTCTCTCACAATTTCTCTTTCACAAACACACACAGTCTCTCTCTCTCTCTCTCTCTCTCTCTCTCTCTCTCTCTCTCTCTCTCTCTCTCTCTCTCTCTCTCTCTCTCTCACACACAATTTCTCTTTCACAAACACACACAGTCTCTCTCTCTCTCTCTCTCTCTCTCTCTCTCTCTCTCTCTCTCTCTCTCTCTCTCTCTCTCTCTCTCTCTCTCTCTCCTGGCCGCAATATCTCCTCCTGCTTGCTGGCCTTAACTTGTGCTTGCTTGCCTGAACACCAAACCACACCACACCACACCACTTCTCCCGTCGTGATGCTTGCTTGCTTGCTTGCTTGTGTATCTTTCTGCTTGCCCTCTTCCTTGCTTGTGTGTGTATCTTTCTGCTTGCTGTCTTCCTTGCTTGTGTGTGTATCTCCCTGCTTGCTTGCTTGCTTGTGTGTGTATCTTGCTGCTTGCTGTCTTCCTTCCTTGCTTGTGTACCTCCCTGCTTGCTGTCTTCCTTGCTTGTGTATCTCCCTGCTTGTTGTGTTCCTTGCTTGCTTGTGTATCTTTCTGCTTGCTTGCTTCCTTGCTTGTGTATATCCCTGCTTGCTGTCTTCCTTGCTTGTGTATCTCCTTGCTTGCTTGCTTGCTTGTTTGTGTATCTCCCTGCTTGCTGTCTTCCTTGCTTGTGTATCTTGTTGCTTGCTTTCTTCCTTGCTTGTGTGTGTATCTTCTTGCTTGCTGTCTTCCTTGCTTGTTTGTGTATCTCCCTGCTTGCTGTCTTCCTTGCTTGTGTATCTTCTTGCTTGCTGTCTTCCTTGCTTGTGTATCTTCCTGCCTGCTGTCTTCCTTGCTTGCTTGCAGTGATATATTATTCTGTCGCTCGGTTACCCTATGAATACTACCTTCCTACTCTCTACTTGTGCATGCATTTCCCTCACAAACAAACAAACATACAAACAAACAATAATTAATATCTGCATTAGTATTTAAAGGGATACATAATTATTGCAGTGTTGGTAAATCTGGAGCAAATGATTCCTCCACACTATTATCCAGGCAACAGACCACCACAATTATTATTATTATTATTATATTTCTTAATCTGACCACCACAATTGTTATTATTATTATTATATTTCTTAATCTGGTTTTGTTTCCTGGCATCATAATAATCATAATGTATACTTTGGAGGAATTAAAATGCTCCATTGTTTTTATTAGTACCAAAAGTTTATTACCCATTTAATTAAGAGACCCTGTGATCGTGTATATGGGAATTGGAGGCTTCTGATTCCTTCTGAACTATATGCCATGAAACACGCTTGGGGGGGGGGGGTTTAGGGGGGTCTCCCTACTCCCGCACCCCCCAAAAAACCCCGCACCCCCCTAAACCCCCCCCAAGCCTGTCCCCCTATTCCCGCACCCCCCAAACCCTCTCATTGAGCATAAGGTAGGGAGGATGAGACGTTGTGTGTGTGTGTGTGTTTGTGTATGTATGTGTGTGTGTGTGTGTAGAGGCAGGCGCGTCCTAATCAATGCCTACTTGATAAGGGGTCCCCGTTCGAAGTATGTCTTGTTATATACGTCTGCAACTGTACATAACATAGCTAATTATCACCAACATCTCAAATAATAATTAATGGCTTTCCTCCCTGGTGAAATTATTATCCATCCATCTATCCAACCAACTAGACACCAATTAGAAACTTGATACAGGGAGGAACTGATGAGCCTCTTCCACCTCTCTCTTAATTGATGTGTTGTACTGTACCAGGATTCATGTGTCCAACTGTATGAAATATTGTACAGCTGTTAATTAATGGAAGATTCTTTTTTTTTGTTGGTTGGTGAATTGGATGATAATTTGTGATTCCTCCAAACTATGCCACGAAACAAACAGAACATCTTTTTGGTAATATTATGGTTGTATGTTTCCTGGCATAGTTTGGAGGAATCAGTAGCCCACCAATTATTTTCCCTCAAAAGAATCTTCCCTTACTTAATTAATGAAAGTCTTAGGGGGGAGCATAATTATATAGTGTTGGTAAATCTTGAGCATGTAATTTCTTCATACTATGCCAATCAAACAGGACACCATTATTTTTGTTCATCTGGTCCTGTTTCGTGGCATACTTTGGAGGAATTAAGGCACTCCAATGTACCCAAAGTATACTATACCCCATCAAAAGTGAATGGGTGATTATTTTGTTGGTGAAGTGGAAAGGTCTGTGATTCCTCCAAACTATGCCACGAAACACCAACAGATCCCTTATTAGTACCATTGAGGGCGTCTGTTTTCTGGCATAGTTAGGAGGAATCAGTAGCCTTCCAATTCACCAACAAGAGAATCTCCCCTTAAGAAACCCTGTGATGTAATGTAGTCAGAAAATTGGAGTGAAATGAGTCCTTCAAGCATTACCACGAAACACCACCTATAGGGAAGGAGCTTGTTTCATGGCATAGTCGGGAGGAATCAGAAGCCTCTAGTTCCCATACACAATCACAGGGTCCTTTAATAAACTTGGTGGTTATTATAATTTACACAATGGCAACTTCAAATCTATATAACAGAGCTGGGAAATCCTCATCCGGGCTCTAATTAAGCCTGTGGACCAATTAGCCAGGGGTAATTAAAGCTAGTAATTCACAAGTCATTTGTTACCTAATTAATTTACCTTGAATGTGTGTGTGTGTGTGTGTGTGTGTGTGTGTGTGTGTGTGTGTGTGTGTGTGTGTGTGTTATATACGGTCTGTCTGGTAGGTATGTTTTGAAGCAAATATGTAACTTAATATATATATTTAGGTAAGTAGATATAAAAGTAATATGTGAATCAAATTATCATACCATCACTCACCCTCCATCACTATTAATCATCTTTGTCATTAGTATATTCACCTCAGTAATAGAACATCTCACAGCCTCCTGACCCAACCACAAACACAAAACTTATTATTATTATTATTATTATTTTTCATCATTAATCTTATCAATCGACCAAATTTATGAGTAATTTTCTAAGTTTCATTTTACTTCGTTTTAAAAAACTTCACAAAGAATGCTGTAACTGGAACAAATGTATGCAAAAAAAAAAAAAAAAAAAAAAAAAAAAAAATGAGTATAGATAAAAATTGATGGGTATTTTTTGATGGCCCCATCATTGAAGTCCCACGTGTCACATAAAGGTATAAAGGTGATCTCTCTCATCTCTCTCTCTCTCTCTCTCTCTCTCTCTCTCTCTCTCTCTCTCTCTCTCTCTCTCTCTCTCTCTCTCTCTCTCTCTGGTTATAAAGTTATTCGATGCTCCCCCCTTTCTCTCTCTCTCTGGTATTAAAGTTGTTCGTTGCTCTCTCTCTCTCTCTCTCTCTCTCTCTCTCTCTCTCTCTCTGGTTATAAAGTTACTCGTTGCTCCACACACCCCCTCTCTCTCTCTGGTATTAAATTTGTTCGTTGCTCTCTCTCTCTCTCTCTCTCTCTCTCTCTCTCTCTCTCTCTCTCTCTCTCTCCACACGAGGGCACTGACACGCTGGAAACAACATACATGCAAACGACCTCCCATCTCTTCCCTTCATTCTTCAGCAGGGATGGAAGGTTGATGAACTTCGCTTTACCACCTCGACGTAATTGGCTGGTGTATCCTGCATGGCTTACTTGACTGGCCGGCCTCTCTCGTTCCCACCACGTGCAGGATTGACCAGTAAGTAAAGTAAGTATATATATTCACCCTTGCATGCGATCGGAAGGGGACATTCGGAAGTCTAAAAATAATATGTTCTTTCCCAGAGAGGTTTATTCAATGGGTGTCAAAATTCTCAGCCAATTTGGTAAAGGAGTTTTAGAGGTGTCAACGTATAGGACAGAGACATTGAAAGTTAGTAGTAGTATCATCAGTAAAATCATCATCATCTCATCTTTATCATCTCATTGTCGTCATCATTAATTAAGGAACCCTTTGATGTTGTCAGAAAATTTTTGGAGGTAAAATAAGTGCTTCAAATAATGCTACGAAACACACACACCTATATGGAAGGAGCTTGTTTCGTGGTACAGTCAAGATGAATCACAAGCCTCCAATTCTCATACATACACGATTACAGGGTCCTTAAATGTCATCTCATCATTATTATCATCATCATCCACCCAAGTTAACTCAACCTGATAGCTAGTTCCCTCTCTAGTATTATTATCATCGTTATCATCATCGTCATCATCATCATCATTGTATTCATTTCATCATCTCATCACCATTATCATTATCCACTCAAATTAACTAAACCTGATAGCTTGTTCCCTCTCTCACTCTTACCGGGAAGCCGACCCATTTACTCGCAATATTTTCACATAATTACATTTTCCACGAATCAAACATTTCATCCTATACTCGCCGTCAGTGCGTTGAGAAAAAAAGTCAGTGTAAGTTTGGAAATTAGATTGGGAGCCCTATACACATGTCCCTTAATACAGGATAATTCTATTTCCAGGCTGTCTCTTTGATGGGGTGAACATGTTACAGTCAAAAATTAAAGTTTGCCGAAAAATTTGAGGCTCGGTCGTTTTTTCCTGCAAAATAACAAATGGAGCTTCCTACCTTTGACGCTATATATGGAAAGGAGAGGAAAGAGGTGAAGGGATTGTATTGAAGCTGGATTCTCTATAGGACGTGTATATATATAAGCACTATACTGTACAGAAAGGAGAGGAAAGAGGGAAGGGATTGTGTTGACGGGGTTCTCTATAGGACATGTACAGTCGCGGTCGAAAATAATCATCCATATATGGGTATCTCAAACAATTTACTGTATAATGTTTTCACGTTCACATAATTATGATGTTATTGTTTTAAGTAGTGTGTATCTCCTTATATTAAATTAAAAGATGGTAGTTAACTTATTTATTGGAAAGTTTATCAGCTAAGGAACAGAGGGAAGCTGTCAAAATCTTGTGCTAGTTACCCCTATATGGATGATTATTTTTGACCACGACTGTATATATAAGTGCTATATTGTACAGAAAGAGGGAGTGAAATCTTGTATTGAAGTGAGGTTGTCTAGGGCGTGTTGGCACTGTACTCTACTAAAACAAACTACGGTATAATTACTGTATATATGTTGGGTGACTTTCCATCGGGTGGGTGACTGTAAACACATGTTCTTACCCAGGGCCAAGAGATATATGGCCTTGTTCTTACCCATATTTTTTTGCTGTTTTTATCGAGCCTCTTTAAAACCCCAATATCGGCAACATTTATGCTCCGTTTATGTGGGTAGTACAGTGTTGGTAAATTTAGTGTAAATGATTCATCCAACCTATTCCAAAACAACATTACACTAATATTTCTGTTCATGTGGTCCTGTTTCCTGGCATACTATGGAGAAATGAAGGCACTCTAATGTATCAAAAGTGTATTATACCCTTTAACGACTGCTGTAGGGTTGCAATGATAAAAATAACTGTGAGAGAATGGTGGAAATCGAAATGGCCCTCACTGAATTTGAGCCACCCTACCATAAAGGAATAGTATACTTTGGGAAAATGGGAGTGTCTTGATTCCTCCAAAGTATATATGCTGGAAAACAGGACCGAAAGAATAAAGATAACGGTGGCCTGTTGTTGCTTGGAATAGATATACCAATAATGTACACTCGCAATCCAAAATATGTATCCAGGCTTGCTTCGATTGGCCTGATCGAGTATTAATTTCGCGAGCTCAAGCAAATATGAAACAGGATAAGCGTTGTAATTGGTTCACTAGTATGTCAACTGATTCGAAACTTCAACAAGACCTGGATACAAATTTTGGATTGCGAGTGTACTACTTCCCTAAATGTTAATATATATACTCCTTTTGCAATACAGTAATGTTTTTGTTGTTGTATGTTATCCTTAGTAGTTTACAATGACTCTATTAGTGGGAAAATAGTGTACGTGAAGCGGCAGCCAAACCTTATAATTATATCTAGTAACTATAACTATGAATGTGAAGAAGAGAAAAGGCTGGACAGAATATGGGAGAGAGAGAGAGAAGGATTTTGTTTTAGGTAGGGCATCACGTGTAGGCTATATAGGAGTGGAATGTATGACTTGGACGGTGTGTTATGTGTTATTTTAATAAGGATAAATGACTACATCTTGTTAGCATTTAATGAAACAGTTACTGCGACGTGAACCACTCTCCGAACTCTCCCTCTCTCCCTTACCTCACACCACTACCTCGTCTCCCTCCCTCCCTCTCACCACTACCTCGTTTCCCTCCCTCCCTCCCTCACACCACTACCTCGTCTCCCTCACCTCACACCACTACCTCGTCTCCCTTCCTCCCTCCCTTCCTCACACCACTAGCTCGTCTCCCTCCCTCCCTCACACCACTACCTCGTCTCCCTCCCTCCCTCACACCACTACCTCGTCTCCCTCCCTCCCTCCCACCACTACCTCGTCTCCCTCCCTCCCTCGTCTCCCACTCACAGTTGCCAGATATTATTGTGAAGTCCAGTTGCTGTCCCGTACTGATTGAATTTCTAGAAGAGAGTTTAATTAAGGGGAGTAAATTATTATGGGAAATTGGGAGACTACTGATTCCTCCATACTATGCCGAGAAACAGAACCTCTCCATGTGAAATTATACAGGGGATCTGTTTAATAGCTGAGTTTGGGTCTACATTAACTCCAAATTGACCAAAACACATTGTTATTTTTCCTTAGATAATTCTATACTCTCGAGGCTGGAGTGCTGTGACGAGCTTTGTTGAACCCGAACCAACTAGACACGAGACGAGGTAAGGAACATGTCACTCACTCCACCTACCAGTTGCTTCTTTTCTTGCTTAATTAAGGGGGAAGTTTTGTGTTGGTAAATCTAGAGCAACTGCTGAATCCTCCAAACTATTCCAAGCAACAGAACACTATTATTTTTGCTCTTCTGGTCCTGCTGTTTCCTAGGAGACTTTGGAGGAATCATGTCACTCCAATGTACCAAAAAAAGAAATACCACCTTAATTAAGTAAAGATGAGATTCTCTTGTTGGTGAATTGGAAGGTCTGTGATTCCTCCAAACATATATAGCAGAAAACAGACGACCTTACTGTTACTTTTAATAACGACGTATCGATCTGTTTTATGGCATAGTTTGGACTCACTTAGGAGGAATCAGTAGCCCAACAGTTTAACTCAATAGAATCTCCCGTTAAGTTAAAACATTCCACTTTGAACTGAAATTGTGAAGAGATTATCCAAAAACTAAAAAATCTATCAACAACAACAACAACAACAACAACAACAACAACAACAACAACAACAACAACAACATATATAATTGTGGTTGTTGCTTTGGCTTACATGTTCATTATTATTCACAAAAATCATCAACCCAGATAAGATACAGATTCGTGTTTGGAATGAGCTTGAATTTTTTCTTTGAGGTGCCAACAACTGATGAATGATAAACAATTAATCACATCATGCTGGACTAAAGACCCTGTGATCGTGTATAAATATTAGAGACTATTTAATAAGGTGGTAATTCTTTTTTGGTACATACATTGGAGTGCCTTGATTCCTCCAAAGTATGCTAGGAAACAGGACCAGCAGAAGAGCAAAAATAATGGCGTTCTGTTGCTTGAAATAGTTTGGAGGATTCAGCAGTTGCTCCAGATTTACCAACACCAAACTTCTCCCTTAATTAATTCCTCCTCACTGTGCCACGAAAAAACAAGCTCCTTCCATATAGGTGGTGTTTCGTGGTGGCAATATTCCAAGGACTCGTTTATATCCCATTTTTTTTTTTTTACTACATCACAGGGTCACTTAAGGGGACAGTATACTTTTGATAAACTGGAGTGCCTTGATTCCTCCAAAGTATGCCAGGAGGAAACAGACCCACATTAAGAAAAACAATGGTATCCTGTTGCCTGGAATAATTTGGAGGAATCATTTACTTCACTGAGATTTACCAACACTGTACTTCCCTCTTAACTTCGGTATTTACGTAAGGTAATGGATTTGTTTTTTGACGACCATTCCACTTGAACAGTTTATAATATTATAGCCTTGATGAAAATAAATCGTGTCAGTTCTCATCATAATCATCACCGGTTGGAATGTTTCAAACGTACGAATCCGAGCGAAGGGCAATTATCCGTGCGTGAGGGTCAACATTATTAGAGTTAATGAGCACATGTGTGTGTGTGTGTGTGTGTGTGTGTGTGTGTGTGTGTGTGTGTGTGTGTGTGTTAGGTGTGTGTGTGTGTGTGTGTGTGTGTGTTAGGTGTGTGTGTGTGTGTGTGTGTGTGTGTGTGTGTGTGTGTGTGTGTGTTGTGTGTGTGTGTTAGGTGTGTGTGTGTGTGTGTGTGTGTGTTGTGTGTGTGTTAGGTGTGTGTGTGTGTTAGGTGTGTGTGTGTGTGTGTTGTGTGTAGGTGTGTGTGTGTGTGTGTGTGTGTGTGTTGGGGAGTGCTGCTGCAGAGATGTCAACCAATTTTACCTTAATGTTTACCCAAAATATCACATGTAGTAACAGTACGGTAATGGTAGTAAGCGTATATTTGGTTACCATTAGGCTCTCTCACAAAAAAAGAAAAGAAAAAAAGAAAAAGAAAGAAAAAAAAATTATAGTAACATTAGGCTGTGTCACTCAAAAAAAATAAAATATTAATAAATAAAGGAATAAAAAAAAACTTATATTAACATTAGGCTGTGTCACTAAAAAAAAAGGAAAAAAAAATTATGCAAACATTGGGCTGTCTCACCATCAATATTAAATTCATGACTGAAACTGTAAATATAACGCATATCTATGTAGGTTAGACAATATACTCTAAAGTGCATGCCTGAATTTACTGTACCATTCAAAATTCATACAAAGGCGACGAAAGCAGGTGACGATACGGAACAGAACACATTACCTAAAACCTAACCCTAAAATATTTTTGTACACTCGTGATACCCTAAAATCTTTTGTATACTCGTGATACATAATTTCTGACCAGAGTGTGAGGAGCAGAGAGCTTTTCGAATCGCCTGGTATTGTTCATTTCCCCACCCAGTACACCTATAGAGGCTGAGTTGGAATGCAGGGTGTGTGTGTGTGTGTGGTGCCTGCCGTTCGTCTCTGGTCAGAAATTCCGTATCACGAGTGTATGGTACTTTTATATACATTACACGTTCGTCAGGTACAGTCGCAATCCAAAATATGTATCCAGGCTTGCTTCAAATAGCCTGATCGAGTATTATGCGACTCAAGCAAATATGAAACAGGATAAGCGTGTAATTGATTCACTAATATGTCAAATGATTCGAAACTTAAACAAGACCTGGATACAAATTATGGATTGCGAGTGTACTACATCAAGAATTATTTCCTACGTCGTTACTATGGATAACCTCCAAATGGTAGTCTGTTGCTAGGAATAGTTTAAGAGTTATCAATTGCTCTAACTTGCCAACTCTACCCTACCCCCCCCCCCTTTAAAAATGTTCCAACGAAAAATGAGATATGAAAGACAAGCATCAACACTTCAAAGAGTTCACAGCATAAGGGGGAGATTCTCTTGTTGGTGAATTGGAAGGTCTCGGCTGATTCCTCCAAACTATGCCACGTAACACATCCCCTATTAGTAACAACATGAAGGTCGTCTTTTTCCTGGCATAGTTTGGAGAAATCAGTAGCCTTCCAATTTACCAAACAGAGAATCTCCCCTTGATTAATAATTCCAGGGGTTCGGGGTCAAAATCCCTGGAATGGAAAAAGGAAGCATTTTTGAATAGTCACCACAAAAATTAATTCAGGGGCGGTAATCACAAAAGCAAAGATCACTCTTATAAAGTTAAAAATTTGTTGGTAAGTTTTATTCATGCCATATGAAACGGACACACTTTTGACTGGGCCCCTTGTCATCAAACACAGAACAGGACGCGCCACCAAGATCTTATACACACATAACGTCTCATCCTACCCTGTGTGTGTGTGTGTGTGTGTGTGTGTGTGTGGATTTTCATTGGTCCTGCCTATACCGTATGTTTTGTTGCCTCTCTTTTGATTGACGAAAAAAAAAAATAATAGAAAAAATCTTACCCTGTGTTCATTGAGAGGGGGGACGACCCGTTTCTGGTGTGTCTGTTTCTTATGTCTGCAACTGTACACTGGTGGTGGGGGTGGGGGGTCAATAATTCTGTCCTGATTCGAAACCCAACATGATTTCTTTTTTACCAACCTGTCATCCCACCACCACCAACATCTTCCCGAATCACTTCAGTTGTTACAGATTCATGTTGTTGTCTCGGGTCAGGACAGAATTTATTGACCTCCAGTGTACAGCCGGCAGCACAAATTCGCATCCATGTCGTGTGTACTTGATAATGCTAATATATGTGACCAGATAGTTGCATTCTGAATCAGTTTCTATCCCAACAAAATGACACTGTACTTTGCCATATGTCAAGTATATCAGTCATCTCTGTATTTAAATTGAGTTACAACATCATTATAGCTCACACAAATACGTAGGTGGAAATGAAACGAACTTATACTGCCGAACGTACAAGTAATATTCACCATCAGCCACGAAAGGTGATAAAACATTTGGTGTTTACTGTACCTGAAATGAGATGTGTCTGTCCAAACAACAGGGAAAGTAAACAAAGGAAAATGTCATGCGTTATATACAGTTTTTTTCCTTCACATTTTTACTCGGCAGGGAACCAACGTTGCTCAGGAAAAAAGAAACTACTGTAACAGATTAGCAACAGCAATCACTCCACGTAATTAATCAAGCTTTCTGGAAATGGAAAAATTAGCCTGAATTTTAAAGTACCTTTATTCGACAACTTGTAAGGCTGCAAGTGGAATTTTGGGTTTATCTTAAAAAATTATTTAAAGCTGGTATAACACAGCCTCACAACAATACCCTCTTAAGTCCAGAGTTGTCATTAATTAGTATGGAAGATAAATTACTTATCTAATTATTACCGTATTTCATCACTCTTTTCATTATATTTAATAAAAGGTCAGTATGTCACTAACACTTGTGCAAAGAATGAGAGAAATAATTTCACATGTAATACAATAACAAGGCATATATATATATATATATATATATATATATATATATATATATATATATATATATATATATATATATATATATATATATATATATATATATATATATATATATATATATATATATATATATATATATATATATATATATATATATATATGTACAACCCAACGAGGCCTCGTATGTTTGGTGAGCCAACATGCCACAACATAAACACGGGCTTGATGAGAGATGAAACGAGCTGCATTAGTTGCAAGAGGTGGTAAACAGTAAGTGTTCGGATAACATCAAATATTAATGTCAGAATGGTCTACCATCCACAGTACGAAGGTACAGCCACAATCAAATAACCACCAACACTTTCCTTTCATCGTGCAAATAAATCAGTATCATATCAAAATATAATCATACAACACCACCTTATGTCTACTCAAACCCTTCAATTATTATTATGAGGTGCTGCAAAAACTATGCACGTGTTGGTCTTTATTACCAAAAAATTATTACGATGGAAGGAAAGTGTCGGTGATTATTTCATTGTGGCTGTACCTGTAACTGTTATGTCTCATTATATATACGTTTTATTACAATATTTCTTTCTGCCTCTAAAAATTTTAAATCATAAGATTATAATTGATATACGGCATCAGTAAACTTAATATGTTTTGACAGCACAGAAATGCATCCTGACCAATAACAAGCTGTAGAGTTGGTGTGAGTGCAAGAATTATACTTATTAATTGAAGGGACATAATCTGATCATTGAAGTTGTTTATTGAATGAACAGTCCAAGGAGACAACATACAATGGTCACACCTAGGTCATGTTGTTATTACTACCATTATCAATTTTAGTCTCATGAGTGGAATGCCACTTATATATAAATGCTTATCATATAATCTTTATTACCTTCTTCATTCTTATAAAAACACATCACAGCTCATTTGGAGAGGAAACTAATGATATTTTTGTTACGTCAGCTAATCTGCCAACAGTTGATTACAATATCTCCCTTCGTTTCAACATTTCCACTCTGAGCGTCAAGGTAAAACAGATTAATAAATTTTTTAATTATGTTCTCCCATTTCTGTTCTCCTCCCCACTACCTCATCTCCCCCCCCCCCCGCCCACACACACACCTTATTCTTTTCTCCATCCCTCGTTGTACAGTCGGCCTCAGGAATTCATACACAGAGCATAGGTTACAAGTGGTCTTTATTCTGTACATACTGTATTAATTATTCTGCTGACTGATTCAAGTATTAACCAAATTACATTACTAGAAATATTTGGTATTAGGAAATTAATGTACTCAGTTTTCCAGTAGCTACGAACCCTTGATGTCACAGGGGTGTATACGAATTCCTGAGGCCGACTGTACATACTTCCTCTTCAATCAACTACTCTTCCTTCTGCTTCATTATGCCATCCTCTTACCTCATCACCCTCTCAATACATCTTGTCATTTTTTTTCCCATCACCTTCCTTTCACTCAGCCCCCTTTCTACAGTCCCATCAGTGCCCCTATCATCAGTGCCCCTATACCCATCCTCTTCTACCCTATATTCTCTTTTAATAAACCCCCATCACCTTCCCTTTCTATTCCATGAATGTTATAACCCTTCCATCCCTCCCCTACCAACCCATCAACTCTTCATCACCCCTTTTTTTCCCTTCCATCCCACCAACCTTTCATCACCCCTTCTTTCCCCTTCCATCCCATCACCCCTTCTTTTCCCTTCCATCCCATCATCTCTTCACCACCCCTTCTGTTCCCTTCCATCCCACCAACCCTTCATCACCCCTTACTTCCCCTATTTGCTCCATCACCCCTTCCTTCCCCTTCCATCCCATCAACCCTTCACCACCCTTCTTTCCCCTACCATCCAACCAACCCTTCACTACCCCTACCTTCCCCTTCCATCCAACCAAACCCTTCACCACCCCCTTCCTTCCTTCCTTCCTTCCTCTTTCTGCTCCATCACCCTTTCTTTCCCTTCCCATCCCACCAACTCTTCTTTCCCCCGTCCCTTCCTTCCTCTTTCTGCTCCATCACCCCTTCCCTCCACACCATCACACACCACACAGACTCCACAGTAACCCATCAGGCTGTTATGTATCTTGTGGCCACGAGACACTGAATATGAAAAATTACTCCCTGTCTGTAACCAACCAACCATCCATCTATTCTGGGTTCTTCGGGTTTTATTATGCTCTTTTAAGATGAATTGGAGGAGCGCCTTGATTCCCCCAACGTATGCCAGGAAACCGGACCCTATTAACAAAAATAAGGGTGGCCTGTTGTTGCTTGAAATAGTTTGGTGGAATCAGTTGCTCCAGATTTACCAACACTGTACTACCTACCACCCCCCATAATTATTTCTGCCTTCTATTTCTCCCTACGTTTTTTTCTATCTATATATTTTTTGTTTTGTCTATCTGTCTGTATGTATGTTTGTATGTTTTCCCTAGCACCATTATTTTTTTACTGCATGTTTGTATATTTTTTTTTTCCTACCTTTTTCTGTTTCTCTCGTTGACTTTCTGTTTGTTTAATAGGGTTGGTTGGGTTTGCCTGTCTTCACTACGGTTATGTTTTTTATGTCAATCCATTTGTGTCTCTCTCCTATTACTATTACTATTATTAATTATTATTATTTCTCAGCTGATGATCCACAAGCACACTGTAGATATATATTTTAGCAGCTGTGTTATGAATATTACTTTTGGTAAGGTAATGTTTAGGCCTACAGTAATCTTGGGAACAAACCCTCGACACAAGTATTGGCCCTCACTATACTATACAAACATACATAGATACTTACAAACATACATACATACCTATTAATTTCTACCAACCTGTCTGTCTGTCAAACAACAATCTATACAGCAATCTATGTGTTATTGTGAGGCAGGACAAGAGGAAGGCTACAACGTTTGTTTTTGGGTATACATATAAATAGACCTGTGGATTGTCTATTGTAGAGATACCTTTGATGAGCTACAGTCACTCACATTGCTTCCTTTACATTTCTGCCAGGCTAATATTTGCCCAATTAAGAGGGATGGTATTAGTGTTGGTAAATCTGGAGCAGCAACTGATTCCTTCAAACAATTCCAAGCAACAGGACACCATTATATATTTGTCCATCTGGTCCTTGTTTCCTGGCATACTTTAGGTAGGGGAATGAAGGTACTCACTCTAATGTACAACCACAGGGATACTACCCCCCTTAATTTCTGACCTCTAAATTAAACTACCAATAACAGCTTTTGTTGTTACTATTTACTTTATACAGAACATTTCAGAATCACAGTAAAGACCCATTAAGGAGAGACTCTTTTGTTGGTGAATTGGAAGGTCTCTGATTCCTCCAAACTATGTAACAATAACAGATCCCCTATTCTGTTATTGTGGTATATTTAGGAGGAATCATTAGCCCTTCAATCTCCCCTGAAGGCTACTTGGTCTATACAGTCATTATCCCTTACACATACATTCTTTTGAAGCTGTGTGTATTCAACCCGAATGAGAAACTGAGGGTAAATACCAAAGGTCAGACAATTCATTCCAGGGCATCGACGAATTCTAGGAGGAGGTAAGAAAGATGTAAATTGGAACCTATGATGTAAACCTATATACAGTATACCCCCAAAGCGTCTGAGCCACGATGTGTGTCTCCATCAACTCATTCTGATTTGGCAACGTATATATGTTACGAATGTGTGGTGTAGTATATAGTATTGCCCATAACTGTACAGCGAATCTGCCCAGGGGGCTGACTTTATTCTCTGTGAATACTAGTCATCCCCCCACAGGGCTAGAATAAAGATTGTTGTAGGATCTGGTCACTTTCTAGTGGATTTGACGAGATCTAAGATGTATTGCAACTGGAGGTTCTTTTTTTACACTGCTGTGTGGCTCACCAGCACACGGGGGTGCATTATCCCTTTGCATGCAGCAGTGTAAACTCCCTCCCCCTTATGGTCCCTTCAG
>JAWQEG010006877.1:0-22500 GCA_033782935.1 Petrolisthes cinctipes | reverse complement strand
CATAAGTGACCGGATATATTACTCCATTCTGGTCTGTAAGTAATACCTGAAAAGTGAAGAATTTGTTAAAAATAATATGTCACAGCAGATTAGGGTACCGGGTAGTTAAAAAGCGTCCCATATATATATATATACCTGTGCTGACCCAACCGAAACCGTGTGTATCAGAGTGGTCACTTCTGCACACACCTACCCGTCCCTCAGAACACATTTTGTAGACACTAAGTGAATCTGTATAACTCTACAACATTGAAATGAAATAGTTTTTGAACATCCCAGGATTGTTTTCGGGGCATAAATGGTATGTATAGAAGCGAATATATCGACATGGAATATGAATAATGAAAAATACACACACACACAATGATGCAAGAGAGAAACTGCAGTAAAAAAATAAATAGAAAATCAACCAGGGAGGCAGAAAAGGTGGAAGGATTAGATTGCGAGTGAGTGGGAAGGAAGGCAGACGGAAGGTGAAAGGATCAGAGTTAAGGCAAGAAGGCTCCGGATACCGAGGTAGGTGGAGGTGGAGGAGGAGGGGGAGGAGGAGCGGGAGGTCCGGAAAACAGCGGCAGGAGCGGAAGAGGCCGGATGAAGTGGTAGTGGGGAGGGGGAAGGGAGTATTTAATCCGGGAAGCGAACTGGGATTTAATCTTATTGCGTATTGTTTGATATATTGCCTTCTCTCTCTCTATCTCTACACCGCTCTCTCTCTCTCTCTCTCTCTCTCTCTCTCTCTCTCTCTCTCTATGTGTGTTTGTCTGTCTGTCTTCTCATACTTTCTCTTTTATTGTTACAACATCTGCCTTCTTTCATTTCCCTGCCTTTCTTTGTATCCGCTGCTTTGTCCCTATTTACGCCTTCCACTATCTGAATTTTCTTTATCTTATTGTAGCTGCATTTGCCTCTTTTTCTTTACACTAATATTAACCTGTCCTTCACTCTACTTCTTCTCACTTTTACGTTCGCTTTTCTACATGTATTTCTTTTACGTTCATTCTTCACCCATTGGAAATAAAAGTGTATTCATCCAAAGTACTTCAACAGGATGTGATGACTGGAAAACACAAGTGAACAACTAAACTGAAGGAGGCTGTGAATCCGAAGAGGAGGAGGCAGGGGAAGATGGTTCTCAGCAGGAGGCTCAAGAGGACGACTCAGGCATGAATGACAGACACCGACAACAAAACAACAGACACACTTACAGGTATCTAGACACTTCATCTTTTCGAGGGGCTGATAAAAGTTTTTGATATAATATTTTATACTCATATATTCCTGCATAAAAAATAACGTAGATCTAAAGGCTCATTTGTGGGAGGGATGGGATACAAGGATGTAAAGGGTTGCTAGTTGTTGTTGTAGCTGGTGGTAGGGTGTTAAATGAGGGGAATGTTGGACAGAATGGGTGAGGTATGGGTGGGTGGGTGGATGAGGTGAGAGTGGTGGGGGGCGGAGGGAGAGTACCAAGATATGCAGGCAGGGATCAGTAATGCAGGTGGACCCCAAATTCCAAAGCCACACCCGTCACTGTCCCCTCTTTACCTGTTCCACATCTACACGCATATTACCTTCATCCCCCCTCCTCATCTCTCCCCTATTTGCAATTATACTCCATCTACCTCGCCCCTCCCCCCCTTATCTGTCTCTGCTTCATCGCACCAATCTACATTCCCTTCTCATATGCATCCTGTGTACAATCACGAGCACAAATAAGTTTTCAGGTTTGCTTCGAATGCCTAGAGACAGTAAATAAATACACGATAAGATCTCCATTGGAATTACTTCGTTGGTGAAGTAGACTGTTCAATGCTTCAACTAAAAGCTGTACACTTATAAGTGCTCGTGACTGTACCTCGCATTCTTGCTTCCTCTCAATTAATTCCTCAAAGAAACCTTCACTACTCTACCTCCTTCCTTGAACCTTTCTTTCTAACTCCCATTCATGTATTCATTTTACCAATATTTTTCTCACACTTTATCCACCTGTCATTTATGGCCCCATTCGACCACATTCAATTCGCCCCTCGTCTACCTTCCACCCATCCTGCCATTCAACCTCACCCCTCTCGCCCTTCTCTACGTGTCACCCCAACCCTCCATCTTTCCAGTAGCTGTGCTTGCTTGAAGGATTGTTACTTGTGTTTACGTGTGCTTAGAGATGTTTAAAAAGTACTTGGACATATAACTGAGTAACTGTAAGCAAATATGAAATGTGTGTACGAGTTTATTTGCGTTCATGTGAGCGTCTGGGCATGTGTACCTCCAAGTTTCATCTAAGCAAGAATCGCTACACATTAAATAAAGAATTCATTATTTTACGAGTTGGACACAAACAATCTCTTTCACTGTACAAGCTTATAAACAACAAAAATAGTCGAGTGAAATGTTAACTCGTAACTTGTGTCCGGGACTGTATCACTAACCAATACGCTTTGTCTGTCTGTGTAGCAAACGTGAGAGAGATGCAATATACACCGGGGTCTGGAGAGGAAAAAATTGTGACTCTCACCCAACAACTCATCCTCAGCCAACCAGCCAGCCAGCCAACCTCATACTGGGAGGCAAACTGATACTCGAACACAACTTTGCCTTCTCGCTCACTTATATTCACTCACTCACTCTCTCTCTCTCTCTCTCTCTCTCTCTCTCTCTCTCTCTCTCTCTCTCTCCACACACATACGCACGCTCTTACAAGCACTCTTTCACTCTCAAACTCACACACACACACATACACACACACTCTCTCACACACCCCAACCCATATACAAACTCTCTCTCTCTCTGACACGCACATACGCACGCTCTCACAAGCACTCTTTCATTCACACCCACACACACTAACACACACCCCAACCCATATACAAACACACACACACACTCTCTCTCTCTCTCTCTCTCTCTCTCTCTCTCTCTCTCTCTCTCTCTCTCTCTCTCTCTCTCTCTCTCTCTCTCTCTCATACACCCCAACCCATATACAAACACACTCTCTCTCTCTCTCTCTCTCTCTCTCTCTCTCTCTCTCTCTCTCTCTCTAACTCCTTTCCCTCCCACGTGGCGGAACACAAACCTCAGCAACGGCGGGGCCTCTCACTCCCCGTTTTTACCCTCAAAGTTCCTCCTGTCCCGTATTCGGCCTCAAGATTTAATTACTCCAGCGCGATTCCCATTTTTTTTTATAGTCCAGGACAGCAGAGCGGGTTGGTGGGTTGGTTGGTTGGTTGGTTGGTTTCCTGTGTGTTGTTTTCTGTGTGTTCTTGTTTGTTTGTTTGATTGTTTGTGTGCGTTTTCGAGGGCGTGGAGGAGTGTGTGTGTGTGTGTGTTTTGGAGAGTGGACTTGTGTGTGTGTGTGTGTGTGTGTGTGTGTGTGTGTGTGTGTGTGTGTGTGTGTGTGTTTTTGAGAGTGGACTTGTGTGTATGTGCGTTTGTGCGTGTGTGTAGTTTTTTTTTTTTTTGTGTGTGTGTGTGTTTTCGAGTGTTGACGAGTGTGTGTGTGTGTTTTGGAGAGTGGGCTTGCGTGTGTGTGTGTGTACGTGTAGTTGTGTGTGCGTGTCTGTTTTCGAGAGTGTTACGTGTGTGTGTGTGCGTGTGTGTTTTCGAGAGTGTTTACGTGTGTGTTTGTGTGTGTGTGTATTGATAAGCTTGCTGGTATTTGTAGAGGTGGGTGTGCAATTGTTTGTGAGTATACGAGGAATACAGTACAGTTCCATTTATATAAATTCGCAGATATTCACAAGCTTTGATCTATCCACCATTCAAACCCCCTTGGTTGCATTATTATTATTATTGTTATTATTATTGTTATTATTATTATTATTATTATTATTATTATTATTGTTGTTATTATTATTGTTATTATTATTGTTATTATTATTATTATTATTATAAAGCGTTACAGATGAGAAGGTACGTAATCCTTTTTGGACAATAGTTCACAATAACGTTTACTCATTGAGGAAACAAGAGAACTACACAGTGCACCATCGTCATAAACAAAGGCAGCTATCATTTCTTCTTTAAGGACCCTGCAATGTACTCAGAAAATTGGAGATAAACGAGTCCTTCAAATATTGCCACGAAACACCACCTCTATGGAAGGGGCTCGTTTCGTGGCATGGTCAGCAGGAATCAGAAGCCTCCAATATTCATACACGTTCACAGGGTCCTTAATATTGATCTTACGTAGAGTAGAAGATATGGATTGCGGATGGTAGGAATATGAACTCGAGTAGCCTATATACAAGGCTGTTGTTGGAGTGTGGAATGTAACTCCCAAAAATACCCACTTAACACAGGATGGTCCCACTACGCCAGCTTACAGCATCCTCATCAATCTGTCATTACAACTGTGTGTTCATATTGCATTCAGAATTGATCTTAGAACGCTTTACTTCCTTCCGTGTACGTGTGCAACAACATCATTATTATTATTATTATTATTATTATTATTATTATTATTATTATTAACACATTTAGGAATTATATTAAAGGATTTGTTACCCATGAGAATATGTCTGCAAGTGACATCGGAATCGACATTCTAAGCTGAAATTATCTAATAAACGCAATATCAGTACAACAAATGTGGCGTCCAATCCACTATTTCTGTTTAACGTTCGTAAAAAAATGGTTTCATGTAATTCTGGGCTCACTCACATGCATGAAGCAATGAAATCTGTAAATACTGTAGCCTACCCAATCCAAGAAGAAATAATAAAAATATGTTAAAAATTGTAACCGAGGTAAAGTCCAAGATGCACTGAGCAAACATAAGGCAGAATTTCATAGCTGTAACTTTACTTAGTAAAAAGAATAATCGTCCTGTGGTGGACTACAGATAAGGAAACCGATCTACTGAATCTATGTTACTGAAGTACATTAAGAACATCTTTCATTTGTATATATATATATATAAATCAACACATTAAAATAATAGGCGAATAAATGAGAGTAACTGTATAATTAAATTCAGACTATATACTCTAAAAACCTCAAGTAAATAATCACACACTTAAATACAATATATTAGAGAGGGCACACATACACACCCCAGCACACAGGTTTTAATAATGTGATTTCAACTACACACATATAAAGTACAATACGGCAAATACATGATGAACGCATAACGACACGGACACAACCACATATAGGCTACACGTCATAATATTTATATGTGTATGTGCAAACTGAACTGCACACAAAGTACTTACTCCAGGAATCGGTCAATTTTACAAGCGGGGTAAAACAGTCACACCTCAAATACAAGCACAGGAAAGCTCATCCATATCAATAATACAACTCAAGCTAAAGTACATAGAATCCAGCAACATCACTCAAAAATACAGAAAACACACACACACACACACGCACACACACACACACACAAACACATACCATACACACTCTTTCTCTCTCACACACATACACACACAAAGACCCACACACCCACAAAGACACACACACACACACATACGCACACGAACACACACACACACACACACACACACACAAAGACACCCACACACACACACAAAGACCCACACACACACACATACAAAGACCCACACAAAGACCCACACACACACACACACACACACACACACACACACACACACACACACATTGCATCAATAACACAGCGGCTACACACGCACTCCAACACTTTTACGAGCTCCCCGAAAAGTTAAGTGGACCATCCCTGCCACTTTGTACTTTAAACTGCGAGCGAGATTATGTTCACTGGCCCACCGTCGGTCCGTCCCTCCCTCCCTCTCCCTTCTCCCCTTCCTATACCTCTGACTGTGTGTTTGTGTGTTTGTCTGTCTGTTTCTCTCTTCCCCTGTCCGCCCACCCATACTCACATAGGTTCTTTCCTCTCCCTACCCTGCTTTCCTACTCTGTCATGCCTTGCTCTACCCCTGTTTATCCATTCAGTGTTCTTGGTCATACCCTGCAATCACCTCATCTCTTCTTCGTTTTTATCGTGCCTTCCCCTGTCAACTCACATTCACTTGCCCTCCCTGCTACTGTATACCCCTGCCATGCCAAATTCCTTGCCCTTCCACTATTCCCTTTCTTCCCAGTCATTCTCACTCTTCCACTCTCGCTTGGATTTCAATTCTTCCACATCTACAACTTGCCCATCCTTTCCCTGCCTCTCACCCTGCTTCATTCACCCACGATCCCCTGTTCTTGCTCCCTGCCAGCCCGCCCACCCAGCTCAGTTAGCCTCGTAAGTGGTGACCGGCCGTAACCAGGCAAAATAACGAGGGTGCTTCTGTTTGTTTACACTCATATAGGCGGTGCGTTTTACCCTAATTTCGCGTCTCATCTGCGGCAGTGGCTGGGGGGTTTAAGCGGCGATATCTTTCCGGGGACCTTTCCATTTGGCTCTGTGTTACTACTTGTCCTCTCCTCGTCCCTCCCTTCTCTCCACTCCACCCCCACCTCCCCCACACTACTACTCTCCACTCCAGTACCTCTCCTCACCTTTTCCTCGCTGGTGTTGTGTGGTGTGGCCAACAGTTGATGGTGCTGAGGTTTTCCTGTCGCGGAGAGGAAATAGAAGGGATGCAAAGAAGGGCAAGAAAAGCATCTCTGAAATAGCACAACAACACTACACCACTCTGAAAAACATATAGTTGTGATATTGGATAAGCAAGTATTATAAGACACTCCGTTTTCTCCACATTAGGGCTATTGTTTTGAAGTAATCCCTCTCTATTCGAGTGCAGATATACAAAGAGAGCAATTCGCCAACTTCACAAATAAACTCCTCAGCAATATTCTCCACTGTCGTTATCTTCTCATTCTCCTCATTTCCCATTTGCACCCACAGACTTTAATTTATCGCAGCCTCTCTCACCTCTCCCATTTCCCTCACTTCCTCCCTCTGCCGCACCATTAGATCAAACCACTACACACTGAATATAAAGCTTATCAAATCTACATAAATGCCCTACAGAAATACAGTACAAGGCACAATATAGCATTTACAATACATCTCTTTGCCCACATTCTAGACAGAGCCAGCCCTGTTATTTACTTCTCCATTCTTAAGTTTTTAAATCTTTCCAACACTAGTTTCCCGGCAGCGATGTCTTTGCCAACCTCTCTCTCCCTCCAAATCCTCCCCTTCCTCCTCCTCCCTTTCCAACTTCCTAGACAAATGTATTTTACCCTTCCTTAGTCCTTCCCTCTCGTCCCTCACCTTCCAGTCCAAACGTACCCTTACCTTCCCTTCCCTTCCCCACCTCCTACACACTCACCTCCCTCAACGATAAGACTAAACGTACCCAACCCCCCATCCTCCTATTCCAACCACATCTTCTTCACCAAACACACCAAAACATAATAATTATATACCCTGGCTAGACCTACGCATCTCTTTACCTGTCGTCCTTTCGATCATCTCCATCTTCAAGACCAACAACCTATCTACAATATATACTATGTCTACTCTTTCCTCTTCCTTCTCCTCCAATAGTCCAACACTTTCACAGCCAATACTTATTAACCCTCCTATTAGACCTCCTCTTCCTTTTCATTCTCCTCCTCCTCCACCTCCTCCTGCAGCTCCCTATATTGATCGTGGTGACGTCAGGCGGGCATGTTGGCTAGCGTGACGTTCGCGGGATTTACCTAGAGAGGGTCAAGATGATGGCGGCTATAACTCCAAGATGCAGGAGGAGGAGGTGGAGGAGGAGGCGTCACAGACCTCCTCCTCCTCATCATCATCCTCCTCCATTTTATCTTCTTGTGTGTGCTCCTACTGCTACATCTTTTGGTTACTCCTATTTTTAATGTTGTTGTTATTGTGTTTATTCTAATGTATTTAATGTTGTTCTTGTTGTTATTGTTTTTATTTTTCTGTTTTAATGTTATTGTTATTGTTATTTTGCTCGTTTTTAATGTAATTGTTATTGTTTTTATTCTCCTGCTTTTAATGTTTTTGTTCTTATTGTTTTTATTCTACTGTTTTATTTCATAGTCTACTCTTTGTTTTTTTCTCATGACTTCCTCATATATTTTTCTGTCTCCCGTCGTTCCTCCTTATCTGTTGGGTCCTAAAATTGTCTCTTGAAACTGTTTGTGCATGAAATTATTGCCTCGTAGAAACTATTTTACTTGAGATTATTGCTGAATCCTTTGTTCTTGTAATCCTTCTGCTCTTGGTTCATCTGTACTTCCCTATCATTTCATTTCTTCCTTTCCTTCCAACTTGTTATCCTCCTCTTCCATTTTACTCTACCTGTTTGTGTTCCCTCTGTTAATTCCCTACGCATCTCTCCCACTTATTTATTTCCCCTCTTGTTCCATCTGTTTTCTCCTCTTTTCCTTTTGCTCGTGTCGCTGTTTGTGCTCCTCCTGTTCTGTCCCTCTCCCTGCTGTCCCTCTTCCACGCGTATACTCTTGTTCCACCTCCTCCCCTTATTCTTATTCTTCTTCTTTCTTCTCCTCCTCCTGTTCCCACTCCTTGCTATCCCTCTTCCACGCCTACTGTTGTTCCACCTCCTCCCCTTATTCTTCTTTCTTTCTTCTCCTCCTCCTCCTCCTCCTGCTCCTCTTCCTCCTCCTCCTCCTCCACCTCCTCCTCCTGCTCCTCTTCCTCCTCCTCCTCCTCCTCTTGGCCCTGCTCCTTGCACGCCTCTGCCTCCCTGCTGCAGCTCCTGGCCGCCATTAGGGTCCCGAGTGTAATTAGTGAGCCTGCTGGTGCTGGCTCCTCCCTGGCCCTGTCTGCCTCCCACATATACATTATTAATACCCAATCTTTATTATCACTTCTCCCAACACTTATTAATACCCAATCTTTATCATCACTTCTTACAACACTTATTAATACCCAATCTTTATTATCACTTCTTACAACACTTATTAATACCCAATCTTTATCATCGCTTTTTTCCATCACATATACATTTTAATACCCAATCTTTATCATTGCTTCTTACAACACTTATTAATACCCAATCTTTATCATCACTTTTTTCCACCACATATACATACAATATTAATACCCAATCTTTATCATAACTTCTTCCAACACTTATTAATACCCAATCTTTATCATCGCTTCTTACAACACTTATTAATACCCAATCTTTATTATCGCTTCTCCCAACACTTATTAATACCCAATCTTTATCATCACTTCTTCCAAAACTTATTAATATACAATCTTTATCATCGTTTTTTTCCATCACATATACATACATTGTTAATACCCAATCTTTATCATTGCTTCTTACAACACTTATTAATTCTCTATCTTAATCATACCTTCTTACAACACTTAATAATACCCAATCTTTATTATCGCTTCTTACAACACTTATTAATCTACAATCTTTATTATCGCTTCTTACAACATTTATGTGTACGGATCATTTGCATACAATATTAAAATCCAGTCTTTATTATCACTGTCTCTATGCTTGCTGTGTTTTCCTGCCTTCCACTTATACCAGAATATTCTCTTAGGTTCTTAGTATTATTGTTTGTCTATTTCCAACGCAAACATCATATTATTATTACTGTATATGCATTGTTTACAGTTTACAGCCGGTGTTTATCATCGGTTTTCCTATCATAAATAATTCCCTTTAAATGTCTGATCTTTTTTGTTCCTTATGTCGTACTTTTTTTTATCCTTTTTTATACACCTTATATTAGTAATGCTCGTCTTTTCTTAATATCTTTTTTATTCCATTGACATTTTGATATCCTTCACAATGGTATACATTTAAAACTCACTTGTAAAAGATCTTGCTGGATATGATAAGCCCCAAGTGATGTCGGTATAATTATGTGATAAGCCCTAAGCGTAATCCTCAAAGTTCGATACCAAACTATAAAGGTATAAGTATATCTTCGTTTAACTTTGTTCCACCTCCAAAACTTAACAAAATGCTAATTCCAACACTTTAAACACTGTCCTTTCATAAATGCCTTTGAACATTTTCTTTTAGTAATTCCACAAAGCATTTTACAGATAACATCTTCCTTTTACACACACGCACACACACACACACACAAACACACACACACACACACACACACACACCCATAAACACACACACAAACAAACACACACACACAAACAAACACACACACACACACACATACACACACACACACACACAAACAAACACACACACATACAAACAAACACACACGCACACACAAACAAACAAACAAACAAACAAACACACACACCCACACACTGTTATTGTCTGTGTCTGGTACCTGTTATTACCCCGTGGTGTCCGTGTTACTGCGTTGTGTCCGTGTACTGTAAGTGGTGTTGCGTCGTGTACGTTTTAGCGAGTTATAGACATGTTATTGCATGATGTAAGTGTTATTGTATAGTGTAAGTGTTATTGCATAGGGTGAGTGTTTTTGCAAAGTGTACGTGTTATTGCATAGGGTGAGTGTTTTTGCAAAGTGTACGTGTTATTGCAAAGTGTACGTGTTATTGCATAGGGTGAGTGTTATTGCAAAGTGTACGTGTTATTGCATTGTGTATGGGTTATTGCAAAGTGCACGTGTTATTGCATTGTGTACGTGTTATTGCATTGTGTGCGTGTTGTTGCATGGTGTACGTGTTGTTGCATTGTGTACGTGTTGTTGTATGGTGTACGTGTTGTTGTATGGTGTACGTGTTGTTGTATGGTGTTCGTGTTGTTGTATGGTGTACGTGTTGTTGTATGGTGTACGTGTTGTTGCATGGTGTACGTGTTATTGCATGGTGTACGTATTATTGCATTATGTACGTATTATTGCATGGTGTACTTGTTATTGCCCCAGTGGTGTACGTGTTATTACCCCATTGGTGTACGTTGAACCCAGTGGTTGAAGGGTCGGTGTATTTTCTAAGCCCCCGAAACACAGATCAAAGCAGGCCTGACCCGAGTAGACCCAACTGCTTTCCTTGTTATTCTTCCCAAATTATCGGTTTTCTCCCGCTTCATTGTGCCCGTCAATGTTTATTCAGCGTATGACTTCAAATCGATGATGATGCTTGCCTTTAATACGACTGCAGCCGAATTGAAACCGACTTCAGAGGGATTATTCCTGTGTCCGTCGGGCAGAGTTGAATTTTCTCTTCTGTTCCAATAAAAACAAAGACGCATCAGTAACCGAGCGAGCTGAGAGTAGTGTTTAAACAAGCCCGGGCCCCAATATTTAGACGCCACGGTAAAAGATCCCGTACTAACATCTGCTGCGGTCATATATAAAGTCTATTTACCTTGAACAACAACAACACGGCATTATGTTTATTCATACGCATAACCCAGCTGGAGCGATGCGGCGAGGAGGCTGCTGGAGCGGCCGCCCTTCTCGCCGGCGGGGGAAGAACAATATTTACTCTCTCTGATGACCAATGGCGAGCTGCAGCAGCACTTCCAGGCAAATTGAAGTTTGCTCTACCCTCCTCCCTCGCCGACTGTTCTTGTGGTCCGACCCAGGCAAGACGGTCCTCACCCTCTCTCCTCTCGCTCAGGCCAAGGCTTCCTGCTCCGCTGTTATGGTTTCCGACCTAATGATCACGGTTCTTGCGTTCCCTTGTTGCCCCCAACCCTTTGGCTGCTGGACGCAGAGTTGGTTGGTTCCTTGAGGCTAATTTGGCCACAAGACTTGGCTTCTGAATGTTATTAAAACAGAAATGGATGCAGCATTCGCTCCTCCTCTGCGTCGAGTCGAGCTGCTGAGAGATGAAATGGTATTCTGAAGGGCCAGAGGATACGCTTCCCGAGGTTCCCTTTGGCATGTACGACGGAAGACTGATTTCCTGTTACTTCTTGCTGCTCCTTCAAGGATAACGAAGCCTAAAGGGCGTGAATGATGGTGCAGCCGAGTGGGTAGGATGGCAGACGGGTTGGTGGTGGTGCTGTGGGGCGAGAGAAATGCGTCCCTCTCCACCTCTCCTCCTACGATACCCTTCTTAGCTTGAGTGTCTTGCAGACCCCTTTGAAGCAATGGACACCACACGCATCGGTCATTACAACGCCATGTCTGACAATATATCCATCTTCCTGTTGCTGAGGACGTCAGTTCCCCCCAGTCCTCCTCAGTCCTTCCATCTCCTCATATATAATCCCCGTCCCCAAGATGCGAAGCTTGATATACGAGGCTCAAACACCCGCAGCTGCCTCACCAGCCCCGCCCCCGCCCCTCCAAAATTACAGCAGCATCAAGGGGAATGTCGGGAACCACCAGAATATATAAGTAAACACACGTCCCTCTACATACAATCCATATCATTGTCATTTATTTACAATAAGCTCATATATTGCATATGTATCCATAGTAACTATTTTCTGGAAATATCTTAGTACAAGTAAAATGAATAAGCAAACCTACGTCTACATATATACTATTATAATTAGAAAAGGGTCCAATGACTCCACCTGAACCAAATATAAACATTACCTACTCTAAATATATATCATTACCATTAATAAATGCCCTAATAACTAAACTGTACTATCACTCTTTATAACTGCTACCATAACGCCATCTAGAATATGTTCCCTCCAAGATTCAAGGATTATGTAGAGTGTAATCACCGTGGCTGGCGGTGGTGGGTGGGTCCGTGATCACTGGCTTGCTGGGCCGTACAAAGGAGGTCGTTACGTACAGAAGAGAAGGTGGAGCTCTGGACATGATGGGCCCAGTTGTGTGAGACCAGTCCTGCTGTCTTGTGTGTGTGTGTGTGTGTGTGTGTGTTCAAATTCTACTCAGTCCTTTCCATCTACTTACTTCCTACTAACGTACCTACATCCCTACGTACAGTACCTACCTCCCTGTATTACTCTCAACTTCTTTTATCTCTTCTTTTCAGTAGTATTTCCTTCTCTTAATCTATCTCAAATTTTCATCACCCACTATTTTCCATTCAATTAACAGGAAGAAAGGAGTACTTCAAAACACTTTTATTTATATAATTACTGATGCTTCACAAGAAAAATAAGAAGGAGAATTCTACAGTACATTTAAAGGCTAATAACTCGTTCGAGATGCCTTGAAAAGACTGAATAGGACTGAATATGATAAGCAGATTGAAGAAAAGAGAAAAGGAGTGTCAAGTGAGGCAAGCAAGCAAGTAGACTGTTGGAGAGGATGCTGGTTGTGTGTGTACTGTCCATACCAGTGTGACCCTCGTTCCCCTTGTGCCCGGACTTCATTAGAGAGATGCTTTTTTCCTCTTCCTGTCGCCCGTTTCCTTCGCCTTCACCCCTGGCCTTCCCTCTCACTCACTCACTCTTTCTTTCTCTCTCTTTCTCTTTTTCTCTCTGTCTGTCTGTCTGTCTGCTTACCCTCCCCCCCCCTTCTCTCTCTCTCTCTCTCTCTCTCTCTCTCTCTCTCTCTCTCTCTCTCTCTCTCTCTCTCTCTCTCTCTCTCTCTCTCTCTCTCTCTCTCTCTCTCTCTCTTTCTCTTTTTACCCCCCTCTCGTCCTTCCTTTGGCTGCAGGGTCCCCTCCTCAAGTAGCCCTCTCTAATGGCAACCCTTCTTGTCCCCTCACTGCCAGCGCATCCCTCCATTTTCCCCTCTTCCAACGCTCCTCCTCCTTCTCTTCAAGTATATCCACTTTCCCCTCCTACTCTACTACTTATGCCTCACTTTCTCTCTCTTCGTGCCGTCCCTTGTACCTCCTATACCCTCCCTCCCTCCCTCCCTAAACACACACACACACACACACACACACACACACACACACACACACACACACACACACACACACACACACACACACACACACACACACACACACACACACACACACACACACACACACACACACACACACACACACACACACACACACACACACACACACACACACACACACACACACACACACACACACACACACCACACACAGCTTCTACTACCTACCTTCCTCTTTCACCCCTATTACACACACACACACACACACACAGACAGAAAACCATTGCTCCTCCTCTCTCCTGGTGTACGTCTTCCCACAACAAAACCACCTCTCGTCTCCATCCCCTCTGCCTCCCCCACAGAGAGTCAATGCCCATCCAATCCCCTTCCTCTCTCACTCACACGACATCCTCACCATCTTCCCCACTCCTTCCTTCTTTCCTTCCTGTTGAACGAATAGTCTTCCCCCCCCCCTTCTCAACAATATCTAAGAGTGTGTCCCTCCTCTTTCATATACCCCAAACCTACCCTTTCAGTCTACGAGAACCAGTGTTTTGCAACCTATTTCATTTATCCTACTGTTTCTCTGTCTTCTTTTCCTTCTTACTTTTCCTCCCTCTCTTTCTTTCTCTCTCTTTCACATACACACAACCTTTTCTTCTAACTCTCCCCCACCTCCCTACCCCCTGTGAACTAGCTAGCGTCTCCCCCTTTCCTGTCTGTCTGGCGGCGTTGCCCCTCCCCTCAAGCACTGTCTCCCCTCGTCCCTTTCCCCTCTCTGGCAGCCAGCGCGGCCTCAGACCCCTCACCGTTGATGTTCTTTGATCCTCTTCCCTCACATGTCCAGTTCCTTGTCTAGTCTCCCTGAATACCATCATCCGATCAGGGTTTCTCATTCTCTCCCTCCTCCTTCTACTACTACTCCATCTCCTTCTCCTCCTCCTATTCCTTCTTCTAACTCTCTACCCTCTTCTCCTCTTCACCATAGTCCTACTTCTTCAAACACTCTTCTTCCCATCTTACCTATTCTCCTTCTAACAACTTCTTCAAGATCTAAAGTATTTTAACATATTACCACTCTCTTTGATTCTTCTCCTATTACTTCAAACACCAACTTCAAAATTATTATTCTTGTGGCTTACTTTACAAATGCATTCCTTATTGAACCTCTTCGTGTGACAGTGATTCACATAATTATATTTTAATGTAAAAAATCAGATACCTCATTGTATTTGCAACAGGATATTTTATTGTGTTCTGTGTATGAAGGATACTTTCTTATCTTCTAATTTTAATTAATTTTTTTGAATTTTATGATATAAAACTCCAAGAATTTAATTATGTTACATATTAATGTTTTTATACGAAACGAACACAAATCTGTTAGACGTCATTCAGCTTCACCATCGCCCCTAATTACTTTTCACTTATTGTTTAGTGATTATGTTATGTACTGGTGCTTGTTCTTTAGTTGCATATATCGCCTGCATGATGGTCATTACCCTTTTTGGGTCCGTTACTCAGGATTCGGACAACTAAAGATTTCCCCCAAAACGTGAACAGAGAGAGACACCTTTGCACAGAATACTTTGAATCCAGTTTATCAAGCAAATATGAATCCACATGAGCCTGAACAATTAAATAATACACTCCACACGTGCGTCAAGTAGGTTTTTACTTAAGATGCATAATGCCATGTGGCGTTATTCAGAACACACGCCAGAGTGTTTGCATATTGCAAGAAACAGACACAATCACAGAGGACTTAGTTTTCCGGAGGGAGAACTCTGTGGTTTCTACATTCCCCAGGCTCCTTGCAAACATCAGCAACCACAGCCATAACTCCATTTTCCCCTTTTCTAACGCTCCTCCTCCTTCTCTTCAAGCATGTCCACTTTCCCCTCCCACTCTACTACTTATGTCTCAATTTCTCTCTCTCTTCATGCGTCCCCTTTCACCTCCCACCCTCCCTCCACACACACACACACGAGCGCGCACGCAGCCCAAACTCGTTGGCGTACAGTTGTCTGCATTCCCGAGTTACCCACAGCGATGTCAAGTCTTCTCTTTCCGTATTATTCGACTCTCTAGACAGACAGACCTTCAAGTCGTGGGATAGAGGCAGCACCACAAGCCCTCCCTAGTGATACTGCCTCGTTCTAAGAGGGCCAAAACACTCGAAATTAAAACTTCATAACGAATACTACATACACAATCTCTGTTTCTCTACCCAATGACAGTGTTTTGGTGTCTACAAACCCTTCCTATCGACTAGAGGGTAGAAATACCTATGGGAAGCATTATATTGTGGATGAGTGTTTAGTCTACCTAGCCCTGTCCTACAAACTATCCTAAAATCATTCTTTCTGGTTTCATGCCGAGAGATGTTGTTTTCTGACATCATTTGGAGAAATCATTAGCCCTCCAGTCACACCACAAGTAATAGATTAATCTCGTCAAACCAAGGAGTGGGGGCAAATCAAAGCACAGCAGCAGTGGTCTAGTTATGAATAATTACAGATGTATTTCATTTTTGTAGGACACAAACGATTATATAGTTAACTGTGTACGAAGTTAGTATACGCATACATTTTTTCCCCAATATGTAGTCAGTTGGAGCCACTGAATTCATGCAGTAATAATGATAAGGATGATGACGAAAAGAGTAATAAACATGATAATACCGATATGATATCCTGGTACATAAAAAAACAACACATAAATATACATGTTTAGAGACATACATATAGGTGTTAACACTAGAGGAAGAGGAAATGGGAAGGCCAAGAGAGAGGGGGAGGCCAAGAGAAAGGGAGAGAGAGACCGGGGAGAGGGTCAGAAGAGGGGGGAGGAGAGGGTCAGGAGAGTGAGGTGGCACCGTCTCAACTTGCCCACTATGATGGCACTATATATATGGCACTGTACCAAAATTAGGTTTAGGAGTTGGGTGGAGTGTAGTGGTGCTACAGGCGAGGTTGTCATTCCGAGAGGGACTAGGGTGTGCTGGTGAGAATGGTAGAGAGGCAGTATATTGCTGGCTAGAGTGTGGTGGTGAGGTGTGGTGTGTTGTGTTGGTGTGGTGGTCTGTATTAGGACAGACTGCTGTAGTTTGGTGTGATGGAAGGTCTACACCAGGAGGGAGTGTGGTGGTATTATAATGAGGTAGTGTGAGGTGTACATTCAACTTGGAGGTAGTTAGGTGTGGTGTGGTGTGGTGTGGTGTGGTGTGGTGTGGTGTGGTGTGGTGTGGTGTGATGTGGTGTGGTGTGGTGTGGTGTGGGTGATGCAGATACACGTCAAGAGGGACTGTAATGGAGATAAGGTGTGGTGGTGGGAGATCAAGGTATAGACTGCAGTGTACTAGTAAATCTAGCCATACTACCACAATCCACATCTACCTAGAACGAAACAACTAAAGAAATCATCAAGTCTGCTGTAATTTTTAACTACCTCACTTTAATCCTGCAAAATTAATGCGATCATATTTTTACTACAATACTCAATTTCAGCAAACTTACTGTATGTGTCTGTAAAATAACTAACTAAAAATATATATATGATTAGACATGACGATCTCGACTCGCCACCTCTTGCTAGGCACTCCCTCAAAGGCAATGCTGGTGGTCTAAGTATCGTGGACGTGAGCTCTGGCGCCTCTCTTTCAGTGGACAACTTGGAGTGAAGGGAAGGCGATATGATGTTCAGTCAGTCAAGGTGATAGCTGGCTCGTAGGTTTGTTAGTTTCTTAGATTGTTAGTAATATATATAGATGGTTAGTTGATATGTTGGTTGGTTTGCTGAAATATATAGTTTGCTCACGAATCATTTAATTGGTTAGTAGATTCGCTAGTTGGTCGATTAGTTACTGACAGTCTACAACTTCCTCGTGTGTTAGTGAGTGAATGAACAAGTTAGTGAGTGATTTATTTACATTGACATGGATATGATTAGTGAATGAACCAGTGAGTTACGGTAGTGGTGTAATATTGTAGAGTAACATAGCAATTGGGGTCTCCAGTTCTTAACAATTTAATCTCAGCACAAAGTCAGCACAAGGACTGACACCAAGGAGGAGCTGCTGACGACTGGCACTCTTGGTTCCTGACACCTGGTAATGACCGCTGACCATCGCTGACACACCAGGGAGGGGAAAGATGGGGAAATGTAGGTGAAATCTGGAAGAGGAATGGGAAAGAATGGGAGAATACGGGAAAAGGAGAGAAGTAGAAGTAGGAGTTAGAGTAGGAGGAAAGAAGGAAGGAAGATGGGGAGAAAAGGGAATGAGGAAAGAAAAGTATGGAAGTGATGGGAGAAAAGTAGGGGAAAAGGGGAGAGGTGGGGGAACGTGATGGGAGAGGAAGGAATGATGAAGGAAATAGTAGTAGAGAAGAATAATATAGGGAGGATGACGAAATGGTATGGAAAATGAGAAAGAGAAGTAAAAAATTGGTGAGGAAGGAAAGACATGGTATAGTGGCATAGTAAGAGATAAAGGAAAAAATAATGAAAAAGTTGAAGATATGAAAGCCGGATTGATGCATGCAGGGTTAATCCTCACTGCCTCTGTCTAGTTTGTTCACCAAGCAGCAAGTATATATATATGGAGTAGTAAAGCCAGCCAGAGTAACACCATTCATTCAGGCCAAGAACTACAGATTGTAAACAGACACAGACAAGAGGTACTCCAATCATACTACAAGTACACCATTACATTCGAACAGAGAAAATGAAATACCATGAACCTTAAGGACAAGCCAACAACAACAACGATGGAAGTAATAAATAAGTCCACATCATATAAATCATAAAAACAACAGGAAATAGTCAGGAAGGATGCGAAGAGAAAAGAGAGGAAGGAAGAAGAAGACAGGAGGAAGAGAGGGGAGCGTAAAGGGAGAAGAATTTATGAGAAGACAGAATGAGAAAGAGTTTTGATGGACGATAGAGTGAGAGATAAAGTTACCATCTGCTTGTCATACAGTATCTTAACTAACATCCCGTTCTCATATATTTATATTTATTGTCTCCTTACATTATTATTATCATCTCGTATCTCTTGACTCTTCTCCATCCCTCCGTCATCTACACTAACCTACCTACCTCCCTCAATATCTTCGTTTCCTTCCTCACTAACTCCAAAATGTCCTTCACTCCTCCCCCCCCCTTCTCTCTCTCTCTAACTCTCTCTCTCTCTCTCTCTCTCTCTCTCTCTCTCTCTCTCTCTCTCTCTCTCTCTCTCTCTCTCTCTCTCTCTCTCCTCCAAAACCATCATAAAGTCAGTCCCTCCAATACTCCCTCCGTACCATTTACCTATACCTCCACTCTCCACCCACCTCTCCCCTCCCTTCCAGCCCCCACGTAACGATAGACACCTGGACGATTATTACCGAGGACACCTGACAGCCCGGGAGCACTGTTTAAAACCGCTGACAACTATTAGTGATCTTGCACGCCGGGAAGATGAGGGGTGACGTGAACGATGGATGACCAGTGGGGGAGATGTTGTCCTGTGTGTGTGTGTATGTGTGTGTGTGTGTGTGTGTGTGTGTGTGTGTGTGTGTGTGTGTGTGTGTGTGTGTGTGTGTGTGTGTGTGTGTGTGTGTGTGTGTGTGTGTGTGTGTGTGTGTGTGTGTGAGAGAGAGAGAGAGAGAGAGAGAGAGAGAGAGAGAGAGAGAGAGAGAGAGAGAGAGAGAGAGAGAGAGAAGAGAGAGAGAGAGAGAGAGAGAGAGAGAGAGAGAGAGAGAGAGAGAGAGAGAGAGAGAGAGAGAGAGAGAGAGAGAGAGAGAGAGAGAGAGAGAGAGAGAGAGAGAGAGAGAGAGAGAGAGAGATCAATTAATTACAAGAACAAGTACTGCACTTTCTCTTATGATCTTATGACCTACGGTATGTCAGAAAACAGACTACCTACGCATCCTAGTAGGGTATTTTGGTACATTTTTTGAAGGAATCGAATTCACTCAGTTTACCAGTATGTCAGGCTACGCAAAACTTTATAAATTTGCATCGCGAACTACTCTGTCAAGATGTTAACTACCTATACACGTTAGACCGATTACATGCACAGCAGATCTTGAATGTGTAGAAATTACCTAATGTCCAATTGTGTTTGTCATTCCATTACCGCTCTTGGTGACATCTGGTATCTCATTTGCATACCATACTTTGATCTATAATTATATGAACGAAGTAAGCTGATGTTAGGATGCCACCACCTATTACAGACCCTTACACCAAGTTTTTCTTTCAATTAGAGATAATAATTACAATGCAATGCACAAACTAGAAAGGTCAGGAATGCCAGGTGTCTTCATCAGTGTTCAGGGAATCATGGACACAACTGTACCATGGTGGAAACGTCAGGTCAAACTCCCACACATGATTTTCTGTCGTGTTGGTGATTATACTTAATAATCGCTGACACTCGGTATTTTCAGATCCACTAATGAATATGAAAACCTCATTCAACTGAATTCACCAATGCTTTCTTTGTAAACAGGTGGGGAGCACTGCAAACAGTCTAATCTGGTGTTCCATGTGTTTGATCGATGGCATCTTCTTTGCAGATTGCTCCCTGGACGCTCTCAACACTCAAGCCTCGTAATGTCCTTCTTTAGAGTCGACCACCAGAACTGCACAGCATATTCCAGGGCATTTTACAAAGTGAGGAATTACGATTTTTTTCCTTCTTTTTATATCTCTTAAGGGGAAAGTATACTCTTGGTACATTGAAGTGTCTTGATTCCTCTAAAGAATGCCAGGGAACAGAACCAATTAACAAAAAGAATGGTGACCTGTTGCTTAGAATAGTTTGGTGGAATCAGTTGCTCCAAATTTTTCAACACTGTACAACCTCCTGAATGTAACCAAGTAGCCTCTGTAGGGTACTTGCTTTTGTCCACTCTAATACACTGTTTTGGCCACTGCTACGTGAATTAGAAGGGTGTTCGGAGGCCGTAAATCTTCACTAAAATTGAGTATCCTCTCCCCAAAACATCCTCTCTCCAAAAAATTCGTGAAAGTCTACGACACTAAGAGTACAGTCATCCATCCATGTATCATCCTAACTGCTAATAAGTTAGAGAAACATTATTTTTCATTGATCCGCCTGCCCTCCACTGATTGCTTTCACACGGAGTACTATTCGTTATTGAAGAAAACTCATAGGGTTTAGGTTTGATTCAGATTCCGTCATCTCAATAATGTAGATATTTGAGAAACAAGGGAATTCATATTTTTCCCTGGCTGTTTTACCGAACGGAGTATAATCGTGAATTTTTGATGGCTATTGAGTAACAAACTGCTGTGATGGTGCTTAAAGTAATTAAGATTATGCAAAATAATGGCATAATATTACCATAAATAAAAAAATTCCCCGTGTAGTTTTCAAAGTTCTGAGATAAATAGCTTTAGGGAAAATAATATAATGTACACGAAAACGGATTAAAATGGATTCTAAATGGAATGGAAGGATATCGAGGTCTGCATGAATTAGATGAGGTTGGTTAGCGGCGGCGGTGGTGGCGGCGGCGGGTCGGCAGTGGCGGCGGTGACGGGGCAGGTATTGGTAGCGGCAGACCAAACCAGACCACACCAGACTTGAGGGGTGATGGTGGAAGGTGAGGAAGCACATCTCGCCCTCACTCCTATACTTTGACATATATCCCATTCACCCTTACATTCACCCTCACCCCTTACATCTACACCCACCCCTTGTATTCTCGCTCACCATTTACCTTGACATATATCCCATTCACCCTTACATTCACCCTCACCCCTTACATCCACATTACACCCTATACATTCTCGCTCACCATTTACCTTGATATATAACCCATTCACCCTTACATTCACGCTCACCCCTTATATTCACGCTCACCATTTACCTTGACATATATCCCATTCACCCTTACATTCACGCTCACCCCTTACATCCACACCCACACCTTACATTCACGCTCACCATTTACCTTCCACTTACTAATCTTTTACTCATTTACATTTATTCTTACAAGTACACTTTTTATTTGCCCTCATCCTCACCTTCACTTAACTCCCACTTACCTCACCCTTTATCCACTTAACATTACCATACAATCACCTTTTCTGTTCACACTCGCCCCCTTACCTGCCATTACTCTGACTCCTTCCATCATCCCTTTCCCTCAGTCTGTCTACCCTCTCTTTCCCCCTCATCCTCACTCCCCTACCCTATGCATTCCCATTCCCCGCCTCCTCACCTCTCCCCTTATTCTCAGCCCCAATCATCTCCCATCTATACTCATTCATTCCCCCTGGACTCTTACTCTTTATGCATATTCCTCTTCCTCACCCTTTATTCACGTGTCCTTTTAAGAATTCTTCATTAAATTTTGTTCCCTCTATCTCGCAACCTTCATTCACTTCTTTTTCTCACAAGTTATTTAATCCCTCTCTTCCTCACTCTTAATCAATTCTCCTCTTTCTGTCTCCTCATCCTTATTTCCTCATTCTTTATAGGCTACTCATTCTCCCCAACGACCTTTTACCCTAAAATTATTCTCACCTCTCATACCCTCCCTATCTACCCACCTTCGTTCTTTACCTTCTGTATTTAGTACATACCTTATTTTCACCTTTTCCTTTCCTTCATCCTCACCTCTCGTCCCTTGCCACATCCTTATTTTCCACCTCTTTCCTCCACTTTCCTTTCCTTCATTCTCACCCCTGACACCCGTATCATTTGCCCTCATAATATAACTTTAACTCTCTTACATTTGACGTTTTTTATAGCAGCCATTTAAGGGCATTTGCATACTCAATCACCTCGACGTAATAAATCAGGGTGAG
>JAWQEG010006876.1:0-30067 GCA_033782935.1 Petrolisthes cinctipes | reverse complement strand
GTGGGATCTGGAAAAGGGAGGGGGGGGGAGGGGGAACTGGAAAAGGGGTGGGGGAGGGGGCAGGTAAGGAACTGGAAAAGGGGGGGGGAGGGGGAACTGGAAAAGGGGGGTGGAGGGGAGATCTGGAAAAGGGGGGGAGGGAGATCTGGAAAAGGGGAGGAGGGAGGGAAGGAACTGGAAAATGGGGGGGGGACAGTGGGCAGGGGTAGGGGGGGGTCTGGAATATATACACAAATATATTATTAGTACTGTTTCCTTCCTGTACACTTACACATAAATAATTAAATCCTTTTTTTTTATGTCATGTACAGTTTTCTTATATTGTGTTGTTCTTTCACAGCAGCTGATGATGGATTTAAATATCTGAAACGTTCTAAATAAAGCAAGATGAAGTTCTGCTCTTTGGTCCTCTCCCTTCTCTTCATAATTAAGTTAAGAACAAGACTTTGTGACCAGATCTTTACTACTGTTCCCTTTCATAAATTTTAAGGGCCTGCTAAAAAAAAAAAAAAAAAAAAAAAAAAAAACTTACAACTTATCCCTTCATGTAAGGTAATCATAATTAAGTTAAGAACAAGACTCTGTGACCAGATCTTTACTACGGTTCCCTTTCATAAATTTTAAGGGCCTGCTAAAAAGAAAAACAAAACAAAACAAACATTACTACTTATCCCCTTCATGTGAGGTAATCCAAGGTCCGTGTTGTTGTGGGTGTTGTTTGGTGTAACTATGGCACACGTGTTGGTGATTTTCATGTGTAGGTAAATATATGGGTGAAGCTGAGGTCAGGCATTACCCACCCATAATACCAGCCATCAGACCCTCTTTGGTGCTATGTGTTCTCATTACCCTGGCACGCCGCACACACACACACACACACACACACACACACACACAGCCTACGTACGTCATTCATACATACATACATACATACACACACACACACACACACACACACACACAGCCTACGTACGTCATTCATACATACACACACACACACAAACGCACACACACAGCCTGCATACGTCATACACATACACACACACAGCCTACGTACGTCATACACACACACACACACACAGCCTACGTACACACACACACACAGAGGCTACGTACACACAAACACAGAAGCATACATACATACGTACATACACACGCATACAAACACACATACAGGCTATACGTACACACACACATACACGTAAGCTACATACATGCAGGATACCTATAATCACGGGCATCTACACATAACCATAATACCGAACATTAACCTAGAATCCAAGATAACCTCTCTCTCTCTCTCTCTCTCTCTCTCACTCACACACATTCTCTCTCTCTCTCTCTCTCTCTCTCTCTCTCTCTCTCTCTCTCTCTCTCTCTCTCTCTCTCTCTCTCTCTCACACACACTCGATGCTAATCAACGATGCTCTTAAAGATACACAACTCTGCTGGAAATATGTCGATGATTCGACCATAGCCACACCCATCAGTAATATTTCCCCGGACTATAGCAACCTTCAATCAAATCTTGATGCCCTACTCACCTGGACCCAAGAGAACCACGTCACTATCAATAAGAATAAAAACCATTGTTATGCATTTTAACCTAACCACAAACCCCATCTCTCCACCAGTACTCAAGCTAGGCAACCATACCCTCCAAGTAGTTCACTCCACTAAACTACTAGGCATTCTACTTCAAGATAAGTTACAATGTGACCTTCATGTCAACACCACGGTTCAATTATCATCATATAGGTTATACATACTAAGAACACTAAAGAAACTTGGAGTTCCATCCAGCGACATGACATATCTTTATAATACATTCATCCTACCCAAGCTTTGCTATGCTTCCCCGTATGGTCCTCATCACTTAACTTGACACAGAAACGAAAACTTGAGAAAGTCCAAAAAGAGCATTGAGGATCATTCTTGGAGCAAACTACACAAACTACCAAGATGCAATTATTCAAGTAAACATCCCCACCATATCAGACCTCCACAAACACCAGCTCCAACAATTCGCTACAAAGCTCTTGAACCACCCAAGACATCACCACTTCCTGCCAGACGAAGCCCCACCACCTCTTAGGGCTGTTCGTCACCACAACCGCCTCATCCCAATCAAAGCTCCCCGGACAAACCGTTATAACAACACCACCATTCCAACTATTGTTAAGATTTTAAATTAATAAATTTGTGCTTTCGTTAAAGAATTCATACGTAGGAATTTTATATCATATATTTTGTGCTTCTTACATAAAACAATTTTTGTACAGGAATCCTTACATCAAATATATTTTGTATTATGTATATATTTATGTATACACTCAGGTGTAGAGATTCACAATAAATTCTATTTTGCTTTCTATGTATAAATGAGTTGTTGTGGGGAATCTGTGTGCTACTCATCATTCATCACTGTTAATCATTGTCTCTATGTATATTTTCAGCCTTAGGGCTGCATTTATCAATAAACCGTTAATTATTATTATTATTATTATTACGAGCATACCAAGTCTCACATTTACAACCACACACAACTCTACACTTAAAACAGACTCCAAGGCAACCTCTCTCTCACCTCCAAAACCCCAGCGGCTGCAGCAGTTTCCGATAACCTCATTCCATTCCATCCATATATCGATCTCAGCTGAATGAATAAGCCGAGATCAATATAGCAGTAACTCTCCTGTAGTGGTGGATGAAAGACGACGTTGCTTGGCCAGATTAGGAGCCCGTTGTTGTTAGGGCTGCTTTTTTTTTTTTAAGGGATTGTTAAAGTGTTGGTAAATGAGGAGGAGCATAGGAAATTTTTTCATGCAGAGTATTCCAAGCAACAAACAGGCCACTATTATTATGTTTGTTTATCTGATCTTGTTTCCTGGCATACTTTGGAGGAATCATGGCCTCCAATTGTACCCCAATGTGTATTTATTATCCCCTTAAGGACCCTGTGATGTAGTTAGAAAAATTGGAGATAAATGAGTCCTTCAAATATTGCCACGAAACACACACACTTATATGGATGGAAGGAGCTTGTTTCGTGGCATGGTTAGCAGGAATCAGAAGCCTCCAATATTCATACACAATCACAGGGTCCTTAATATGAGGGTGCCTGCTAACATGGGTTGTACAGTCACGGTGAAAAGTCCTACATCGGGGAAATGAAACTGAATCATGAGAGTGAATCTTAAATGAACCAATAAATAAATAAATAAATCAGAGCTTCGCTTCATTTGTCGAGGCCGTTTCATTCGAAGGTGTTACAGGACTATTGACCGTGACTGAACGTACATTTTCTTTTTTCTAGATCGATAATATTAATCCATTTTCAAAACAATTTATTTCGCACTGTTAAAAAAAAAAAAAAAAAAAAAGGGTCTGCAGGGTATTAAAACAAGAACAACACTTCATTCATTTCCATATATTATTATTTTTATTATTAATATTAGTTGACTACAATTTGACAACACCTAACCTAAGTCACAAATACTTACTTAATTAAATGGGAGGTTAAGTCACTGGAAGATACACGTGTAATTTCCATCTGTCATCACGTAGGTTAAATATTACACATTGAAGGAACTTTTCTCATCAACTGGTTATTGTTATTATTATTATTATTATTATTATTATTATTATTTTGGGAGGGAAGGGAAAGGGGTGAGCGACACTGATATTATTTACTTTTCTCATCAACGGGTTGTTATTATTATTATTATTATTATTATTATCATTATTATTATTTTTATTATTAGTAGTATTATTATTTTGGGAGGGAAGGGAAAGGGGTGAGCGACACTGATATTATTTACTTTTCTTATCAACGGGTTGTTATTATTATTATTATTATTATTATTATCATTATCATTATTATTATTATTATCATTATTATTATTATTATCATTATCATTATTATTTTTATTTTTATTTTTATTATTATTATTATTATTATTTTGGGAGGGAAGGGAAAGGGGTGAGCGACACTGATATTATTTGTTTTTCTCATCAACGGGTTATTATTATTATTATTATTATTATCATTATCATTATTATTATTATTATCATTATTATTATTATTATTATTATCATTATTATTTTTATTTTTATTTTTATTATTATTATTATTATTATTTTGGGAGGGAAGGTAAGGGGGTGAGCGACACTGATATTATTCATTATATAAGGGGAAGTTTTTCTTGTTGGTGAATAGGGAGTCTTCCGATTCCTCCAAACTATGCCAGGAAAGAAACAGACTCCCTCACTGGTACTATTAGGGAATCTGTTTCGTGGTAAAAAATAGTTTGGAGGAATCAGAGTCCTTCCAAAAATTCACCAACAAGAAACACCTCCCCTAAAGAGACCCTGTGATTGTGTATGAGAGTAGGTAGGTAGGTAGGTGGCTTCTGATTCCTCCTGACTGTGCCACGAAACAAGCTCCTTTAATATAGGTGTAGGTGTGTGTGTTTCGTGGCAATGTTTGAAGGACTCACTAACCTCCAATTTTCTGACTGCAACACGGGGGTGGTTAAGGAAGGTAGTATATATTATAGTGTTGGTAAATTTGGAGCAACTGATTCCTCCAAACTATTCCAAGCAACAGGCCGCCATTATATTTGTTAATTTGATCCCGTTTTTTCCTGGCATATTTTTTACTTTGGAGGAATCACGGCACTCTAATGAACCCAAAATGTAGCCGATAATGCTTTCCCATTAAGATATCTCTCTACGACCATTATTGTAATTTTTCTTGGTTTTTGTTTGTTTCCTTTTGGCGAATTGTAAAAAAGAAAATAATAATATTAATATCAATAACAATACTAATACTAATACTAATAATAATAAAATAATAATAACAATAATAATAATAATAATAATAATAATAATAACATTAATAATAATAATAATAATCATAACAATAATAATAACAATAATAATAATAATAATAATACAAATAATAATTGATTGTTTTCGACTCAGGTACGAGGGAGCGTCCAAAACCCTTACATAATTGTCCACATTTTTTTTTAGAGGCAAATCCATCTACGGTGTTGACAATGCAACGACAAATTTTACACTTTGAAATGTAAAAATAAAGTTAAGGACCCTGTGATAATCGTGTATGAGGACTGGAGGCTTCTGATTCCTCCTGACTATGCCACGAAACATGCTCCTTCCCTATAGGTGTGTGTGTGTGTTTCGTGGCAATATTTGAAGGACTCGCTAACCTCCATCCAATTTTCTGACTACATCACAGGGTCCCGTAAGGTGCAGAACCTTTTTTTGGTAAACTGGAGGGGCCCGAGTCCACCAAACTATGTCACGAAACAAACAGATCCCCTCATAACAAAACCAGGGTGGTGACTTGTTTCCTGTGATAGTTTGAGGGAATCAGAAGCACTCAAAATTAAAAAAAAAAAAAAGGAAAAAAAAAATATATACAGGTTCTCCTCCCCTTAGTAAAAATTTCAACCCAGCCAATAGACACATTAACAACAATAATATCTTCTGTATTCACAAAAAAAAAAAAAAAAAAAAAAAAAAAAAAAAAAAACACACACACACACAAAGATAAAAATAAAAATAAATATATAAAAAAAACTATAAAATTTTCTTAACACTGAAACGATAACAATCTTACACAGGTCATCAGCTTGTATTTTCTCTCTCTCTCTAATGAAGGTGATGATGTAGGAATAAAACATGACTTATTATTTACATTTACTACATCAAAGTCAACAACAACAACAACACTTATTATTATTATTATTATTATAACGTAGATTGTCTTTGCTGGGTTTATCAAATAAGTAATATATCTTTTCTTATACCAGTTCGTTATACCAGTGTACAGTATTAGTGTATTATAATTTTATGGGTATATATATGTATGTATGTGCACGGTTCCCTTCATAAATTCATTGGTAATAATAATTTATACGCTCGTTGTTGCTATGAATGGGATCGACAGTTTAGATAGATAGATAGTGCCTAGTGCATCTTACTGGACGGCAGGTCACTTGGTCAAACCGAGAGTGTTAGTACAGTCACGGTAATTAATTAAGGACCCTGTGATGTCGTCAGATAATTGGAGGTAAATGAGTCCTTCAAATACTGCCACGAAACACCATCTATAGGGAAGGAGCTTGTTTTGTGGCATAGTTTGGAGAAATCAGAAGCCTTGAATTTCCCTCCACGATAACAGGGTCCTTTAAGGGGGTGAGGGAGTAGGGGAATGGCTTGGGGGGGGGGGGGGTTTGGGGGGTGCGGGAATTGTGGGACAGGCTTGGGGTAGGTAGAAAGCATGTCCCCTATTCCCGCAACTCCCTAAACCCCCCCCCCCCAAGCCTGTCTCCCTACTTCCGCACCCCCCAAACCCCCCCCAAGCCTGTCCCCTTACTCCCGCAACCCCCAAACCCCCCCCAAGCCTGTCCCCCTACTCCCGCACCCCCCTAAACCCCCCTCCCAAGCCTGTCCCCCTATTCCCGCACCCCCTTAATATTGCAACACCTGCCAATGAAACGGCCTCGAAAAATGATGCGAATTTATTTTAACTGTTGGTGTGTGGAATATTTTGGTTCGTAAGATTCGACTCTCACGGCTCACTGTTCATTCACCCGATGCAGGATTTAATACCGTGACTGTACACCTCTCACCTCTTGGCAAGTGGTGCTCTAGTGGACGCAGTGACCGGTCAACCAGTAACAATACACCGGGGCGCCCATTAACTACCACCACGAGTGTAATAAAAAAAAAAAAAAAAAAAAAAAAAAAAAGTAAGAGGAACTACAGTATGTGATTATTATTATTATTATTATTATTATTATTATTATTATTATTATTATCATTATTATTATCATTATTATTATTATTATCATTATTACTATCATTATTATGATTATTATTATTATGATTATTATGATTATTATTATTATTATTGTTATTATTATTATTATCAGTTTTTATGATTAGAGAAACCTTCAGTAATCTAATTATGTACAGTCATGAGCACTAATAAGTATACAGGTGTGCTTCGAATACCTAGAGACAGTAAATAAATGCACAATAATATCTCCATTGGAAGTATATCATTGTTCAAAGCTTCAACCACAGCTGTATACTTATTAGTGCTCGTGACTGTACATCACAACGAGTACAAGTGGTGTTATTGACATTCCTGGAAGTTTATAAATATGATGCACATTTAATTGTTTTACACGGGTATAATATTTTCTTTTGTATATGACAGTAGTATTATTATTTCTTTATAATTTTTCGTATGCACATTTAATTTAAACGGATATTATATATTCTTTTGTGTATGATAATAGTATTTAGTATTTCATTATAATTTTTTCACACGGGTATAATATTTTCTTTTGTATATGATAGTATTATTATTATTATTTCATTATCATTTTTTCACACGGGTAGTATTATCTAGTATTTAATTATAATTTTTCACACTGGTATTATATTTTCTTTTGTACATGATAGTATTATTATTTAGTATTTCATTATAATTTTTCGTACAACACTTTTTTTCAACGAATGTGCTGTCAGTAATTACAATGATTCGTGGAAATAACTCACGGCTCAAAATATATTAAGAGAATGAATACACCATTATCAGGAATAGTAATAATAATAATAATATCTCTCATGTTCATAATTCATGTATTGTGTAGGGAACTAAAATATTCTGAGTATATGGCACAAATGATGTATTGCTGTTTTCTTTTTTATTTTCATTGTAATTATATCCATTCATATATTATCAGAATGTTACAGTTTTCCTCAACATATAAGTATAGGCAGTGTCTCTGTAATGCTCTTTGGTATGGTTTAAATTACTCTATGTTCATCCCCTCTTCTCTATAAGCAAAGAGGAATAAACAATGCGAAAACAAAGTACAATAATTCAAAAGTGAGTTAGCAATTACCTCTCCGTTGTCACTGCATAGGTAAAGTACCAAAGAAAATATAATATCAACCCTATTATTGATGGGAATTTGGGGAGGAGTAGTTGGGAGACAGGGCTTGGGAAGGAGGCACAACGTAGGAGCGAGGGAGAGGATGGGGAGTCAGGGATGGAGAGAGGGGGTTGGGAGAAACATAGTGGGAGTGAGGGAGGGAATGGGGGTTCGTGGGCAGGGGAGGAGGAGGTCGGGAGGCAAAGTGTGGGAGTGAGGGAGGGATGGGGACAGAGGGGGTCGGGAGGCACAGCGTGGAAATGAGGGAGGGATGGGGATAGAGGGGGTCGGGAGGCACAGCGTGGGAGTGAGGGAGGGATTGGGGGTAGAGGGGGTCGGGAGGCATTGGGGTAGAGGGGGTCGGGAGGCACAGCGTGGGAGTGAGGGAGGGGTGGGGAGGGATGGGGACAGAGGGGGTCGGGAGGCATGGGGACAGAGGGGGTCATGTGGCACCAGCGCCTCTGCCGGTGACACGGAGTATGATAATAGCCGTAATTACCCTTGGCACTCCTGAGCTACGTCTTAATAGCCTCTCATTACTCCTCCATTCCAACGTTCTCGGGGGCAATTAATTCTCGCGCTTCATTTCCTTCTCTCTTCTGACCCAAGTTGATAATTACCCTGGATGCTGTTCCCTAATTTCTACATCTCAATTACTACATGTACTTTAAAAGCTCAGTAATAATTCCCTACTGCTTTTGTTAGAGATCAGGTAGTTTATATTCCCTAATGTTACACTCTGTCTGTCTGTGTGTGTGTGTGTGTGTGTGTGTGTGTGTGTGTGTGTGTGTGTGTGTGTGTGTGTGTGTGTGTGTGTGTGTGTGTGTGTGTGTGTGTGTGTGTGTGTGTGTAGTGTGTTTGTGTTTGTGGTGTATGTGTGTGTGGTGTATGTAGTGTGTGTGTGGTGTGTGTTTGTTTGTGTGTGTGGTGTGTGTGTGTGTGTGTGTGTGTGTGTATGTGTGTGTGGTGTATGTGTGTGTGGTGTGTGTGTTTGTGTTTGTGTGTGTATGTGTGGTGTATGTATATGTGGTGTGTGTGTGTGGTGTGTGTGGTGTGTGTGGTGTGTGTGTGGTGTGTGTTTGTGTATGTGGTGTGTGTATGTTTGTATGTAGTGTGTGTGTGTGTATGTGTGTGGTGTGTGTGATATTCATAAACATACCGTATACCAATTCATGTTCTTCGTCCCTTAAGACAATCTACGATACCAGTACTAAATAATTACACACTTTGCAAAAATGTAAATGTAAATGCCATCATATATCAAGGAAGTTTACTGTCTCACGTACTGAACACAACACAATGGTAAAACCTAATAATATGGCCTATCATTTGGACTTAATAGCAGGAAAGCATAACTCTTGACAGGAGGTATTGTTTTTGCTTCGGGGTTTCTTGGTCTGTTTGTTTGTAAGTGAAGTTATGCAAATATTTGTGTGTATTTTCACGACATTTTACCAAAGACTGAATTCATGACTGGTAACAAGTAATTGGAGTTTGGTACATATCCGAATTTGAGTCTGAATCCAAATTTTTTATTTTTATTTGTTTTTCTTAATGTATATTAGTATATTTAAAGATAATGAAATATTGGTGGCGATTTCCGTAGACTTTCACATCTTTAACCAGTTGAAATGCTACACTTTACTACAAACTCAGTTAAAATGCTACTGATTAGTCTTGTATATATGTAATATTTACGGGATGTCCATCTTAGGTGGTGGAGGTTTGTAGTTTTGAGTATTTTGGGTTGTTATTCCTTTTTACATCTAACCGTTTCCATCTGACACATTCCATAAACCTTTAGGGGGGTGCGAGAGTAGGGGACAGTCTTTGGGGGGTGGGACTGGGGGGGTGCAGGAATAGGGGGACAGGCTTGGGGTGGGTAGAAAGCCTGTCCCCTATTCCCGCACCCCCCGAAACCCCCCCAAGCCTGTTCCCCTACTCCCGCACCCCCCTAAACCCCCCCCCCCAAGCCTGTCACACCCCTACTCCCGCACCCCCTTAATGCTCTACTTGGCCCACAGGATGAACAGGAATACACTACATGCAGTCAGTCACCATCCAAAATATTGATACCTTCGTGAACAGGAAATCGATCATACAAAGTAGCCTATAAGTGACTGAAGTGAAAAAATAGATTCCACAGAGCCACTCAGTACAGACCATGCAAAGTTACTCTACTTAAGTTACAAATAGACAAACCACTCCTCTTGATCTCCGAAGTAAAGGATACAACATATGCAAAGTTACTCTACTGAAGTTACAAATAGACAAACCACTCCTCTTGATCTCTGAGGTAAAGGATACAACAAATGCAAAGTTACTCTCCTGAAGTTACAAATAGACAAACCACTCCTCTTGATCTCTGAATTAAAGGATACAAGAAATGCAAAGTTACTCTACTCAAGATACAAACAGACAAACCACCCCTCTTGATCTCTGAGGTAAAGTATACAAGACAAACCACTCTTTGATCATCTATGAGGTAATGGACACAAGAACAAAGTTTGAGAAGATGGCACTACTGATTGACTGGCAGTGGCACTCAGAACAGTAACACCACCCACCACTACCACCACCACAGGGATAGTATGGTGACCCTTAGTGATATTTGTTCCCTGTCTAATATTCCCGGACTCAAACCTCAATATAATTATCATGTAGACCTTGTTATGGCCAGTGTTGTTGTTGTTGTTGTTGTTGAACGTATGTAGCGTGAGTGAGCTACTTGGTCTGTATGGTCTAGTTAGTTAATTAAGGGAAGGTAGGTAGGTAGGTACTCTTGTTGGTGAATTGGAAGGCTGCTGATTCCTCCTAACTATGCCAGAAAACAGACAATGGCACTATAAATAGGGGACCTGTTTCGTGGCATAGTTTGGAGGAATCAGAAGCCACCAGGCAGGTCTCATACACGATCACAGGGATACTTAAGGGGGAAATTTTGTGTTGGTAATTCTGGAGCAACTGAATCCTCCAATCTATTCCAAGCAACAGAACACCATTATTTTTGCTCATCTGGTCCTGTTTCCTGGCATACTTTGGAGGAATCAAGGCACTCCAATGTAACAAAAACGAATTACTACCTTAACTCACACGGCCTCGTTTCATTCCTTGGTCAATGAGTCTTATAATTTATTTCACGTTCAATCTGTCCGTGGCAAACAACACCAATTGAAGGCGATCCAATTAAGGGGGTAGTACACTGTTGGTATATTGGAAGGCCTTGATTCCTCCAAAGTATGCCAGGAAACAGGACCAGATGAACAATATTAATAGTGGTCTGTTGCTTGAAATAGTTTGGATGATTCAGTTGCTCCAAATTTACCAACACTGTACTATCGCCTTGAACTACATAACACAACCAAGGAATAACTTTTACGCTCGTGTACACTTGAAGGACATATATATATTTCTGTTTTGTTTCAGTCCCGTTAATTTATTTAGTTGATATGTACAGTCGACAAAAAAAAAAAAAAAAAAAAAAAAAAAAAATGGAATCACCCTTACATTAAAATTACGGTAAATTTAAATATCCATAGGGAGGTTCCAATACTTTTTTTGACGACTGTAAATACGTCTGTTGCATATTCAAAAAGTGAATTATACTATTTATTACTTTCCTTTCACCAAAACTTGTTATTCTACTTTTAAGGACCCTGTGATCGTGTATAAGAATTGGAGGCTTACGATTCCTCCTGACTATGCCACGAAACAAGCTCCTTCCATATAGGTGTGTGTGTTTTGTGGCAATATTTGAAGGATTCACTAACCTCCAATATTCTGACTACATCACATTGTCCCTTAAGGGTGTGCGGGAATAGGGGGACAGGCTTGGGGGGGGGGGGGGTTAGGGAGGTGCGAGGGGTTTTGGGGGGGGGGGGTTAGGGAGTTGCGAGGGGTTTTGGAAAGGTCGGGAGTAGGGGGACAGGTTTAGGGGGGATTAGGGGGGTGCGGGAATAGTGGACAGGCTTTCTACCCACCCCAAGCCTGTCCCCCTATTCTCGCACCCCCCCCCCCAGTCCCATCCCAAGTCTGTCCCCTACGCACGCACCCCCTTAAAACAATTGAGTACCTGTATAAAAAAAAATGTTGCTTCTATTCCAATAACTCTTCCAGGTTCACGCCCGATGCAACACACAAACTGATGCACAATTTTTTCTTTTTTTTTCTCTCGGGTAATTTTTTAATGGTGTGGATTAATTATAATTTCTATGAATCACCTTCACCTCCAGCACAGGCCGTGGGAAACATCGCACTAATTAGCATTCATTGGCATTTCACATCTTTCCTCTTTTATATTATCATTCTTTAATAGATTCGCATTTTACTATATATTATTTTACATGTTATTATTGGGACTCTGTGATATAGTCAGAAAATTGGAGGTAGATGAGTCCTTCAAATATTGCCACGAAACACACACACACACCTATAGGGAGGGAGCGTGTTTCGTGGCAGGCATGGTCAGGAGGAATCAGATAAATCCATTTCCGATAAACGATCACAGGGTCCTTTTAAAGGGAGACTCTCACGTTGGTAAATTGGAAGGCTACTGATTCCTCCTAACTAGTGTCTACCAGAAAGCCCTCAATGGTATTAATAAGGGATCTGTTGTTTCTTGGCATAGTATGGGGGAATCACAGACCTTCTAAATCACCAACAAAATACATATCACATCCCCACCACCACCACCACTTCATCATAACGTGTAATTCTTCACGTGTAATTCTCACCAACATAATACATATCGCATCACCACCACTACCACTTCAACATAACGTGTAATTCTTCACTTGAAATATATACTGTATAATATGTTTTAACACCAGTGCCTTCATTTCAATTTTGTTTTCACTCAGTGGTTACATTCACTTTCTAACCACCGTAATAAAATATTGTAATAAAATATTTTCCCTCGTGTGTTTGAAGATTAAATTAAGGGGAGATTCTCTTTTTGGTGAATTGGAGCGCCTTAATTCCTCCAGAGCGTGCCAGGAAACAGGACCAGATTAACAAACATAATAGTGACCTGTTGCTTTGAAATAGTTTGGAGGAATTAGTTGCTCCAGATTTAACCAACAAGAGAAACTCCCCTTAAGTACAGACTGTTATTCGGCCACTTAGGTTAAAGGGAGATTAATTTGTTTGTGATAATTATGAAGGTCTTTGATTCCTCCAAACTATGCAACTAAACAACAGATCCCTTATTAGTACCATAGAGGGCATCTGTTTTCTGGTATAGTTAGGAGGAATCAGTAGCCTTCCAATACATTTTCCAACACGAGAATCTCTTCCTCATAATATAGAACCCTGTGATCGTGTATGAGACCTGGTGGCATCTGAAGCCTCCAGACTACGCCACAAAACAAGCTCCTTCAATATATTTAGTGTTTCGTGGCAATGTTTGTAGGACTCACTAACCTCCCAAATTCTGACTACATCACGTGGGTTCATCCATAATAATCTATAATGTTTTGTGCATCAGTGACTCAGCCTCCTTGTCCTTCAAATTGGCTTTAGTATATAACAAGATAACTATGATTTTGGTCGGTCAATTGGAAAAACTATATGGATTCCTTCATAATCTGTGCCGTGAAACCAACCAACCAACCAACTCCTTCCTCTCGTCTGAAAAATTAAATTGCTTGTCGTTCGTCGAAATCAAGTATTCTGAACTGCGACATGTTTCAGGGCTGAGAGGGATATAATAATTTTATATAATATTTTACTTACCATCTAACACTTTAAAAGGTTTGTTTATATATATACATACATACATACATATATCATTATGTACACCAGGTCCCACATAAACACACCATTTTGTATATAAACACTCAGGATTATTTATATTACACCTTAGAATATCACCTGTAAGTCCAGTAGGTACATTACGTGCTGAAAGAAAGTAAAAGTGAATGACAACAAACAGCAAATGGAAGGTCACAGAAGAAACACAATTAAATTACGTTAAGGGGGGAAGTAGTGTTGGCAAATCTGGAGCAACTGATTCCTCCAAGCTATTCCAAGCAACAGAACACCATTATTTTTGTTTATCTGGTCTTTTGGAGGAATCATGGCACTCCAATGAAACAAAAGTGAATTACCCCCCTTACGTTTAATTAAGGGATCGTGGGATGTATAGTCAGAAGAAAATTGGAGTTAAATGAGTCCTTCAAATATTGCCACGAAACACCACCTATACAGTATGTTTCGTGGCAAAGTTAGGAGGAATCAGAAGCCTCCAATTCCCATACACGATCACAGTGTTTCGTGGCAAAGTCAGGAGGAATCAGAAGCCTCCAATTCCCATACACGATCACAGTGTTTCGTGGCAAAGTCAGGAGGAATCAGAAGCCTCCAATTTCCATACACGATCACAGGGTTCCTTAAGGAGAATAAATAACCTGCTGTCGGAAATTTGTAGGTTCTGAATCCTCCAAACTATGCCAGGAAACAGAATCCCTCCCAATGAGACTGCAAAGACGTGTTTTATGACAAGAGTTTGGAAGGCTACATCTACTCCAATTTGCCCACAGCAGGTTACTCCTCTTAATAAAACTGAGGGAAAAAAAAATGGAAAAGTTAAAAAAAAAAAAAAAAAAAAAAAAATGAATCCGTCTCTGTGAGCAAAGTAATTAATGTGTAAATCCTGAGAAATTGTAAAACACGTGAACAACAGAGTATAAATAGAACTGTGTGTGTGTGTGTGTGTGTGTGTGTGTGTGTGTGTGTGTGTGTGTGTGTGAATACAATCATAATTAACTTGGTGAGGAAAATTAAAGAAGTAATAAACATGAGTTAATTAAAATCTGGATGTATGTGACAACGAAAGAAAAGACGAAGAAATAAAAGATAAAAGACGAAGAAATAAAGGATAAAAGACGAAGAAATGAAGGATAAAAGACGAAGAAATGAAGGATAAAAGACGAAGAAAAGACGAAGAAATAAAGGATAAGAGACGAAGAAAAGACGAAGAAAGGAAGGATAAAAGACGAAGAAATAATGGATAAAAGAAGAAGAAAAAACGAAGAAATAAAGGATAAAAGACATAGAAAAGAAGAATACATGAAGGATAAAAGAAGAAGAAAAAACGAAGAAATAATGGATAGAATAAAAGACGAAGAAATAAAGGATAAAAGAAGAAGAAAAGACGAATAAATGAAGGATAAAAACACGAATAAAAGATGAAGAAATAAAGGATAAAGACGAAGAAAATACGAAAAAATAAAGGATAAAAGAAGAAGAAAAGACGAATAAATAAAGGATAAAAGACGAAGAAAAGACGAATAAATGAAGGATAAACACACGAATAAATGACGAAGAAAAGCCGAATATAATACGAATGACAATAATTGCAATACACGATGATGATGAACACGGTGAACATGAGACGCAGACAAAAGTTTTCTTCAAATTGGAATGTTGCTCTTTCCTCCAAAAATGCGTCTTAAAAAAAAAAAAAAAAAAAAAAAAAAAAACATACCTTATTATTTTTGTAGACGCTGTTTGTTTGTTTGTTTGTTTGTTTTGTTTCCTGGAATATATTGGAGGAATATAATAGCCCCCTTCACAATCAGACAACTCAACGAACGACAATATTATATTACGTAAAGTGTCATTATTAGTAAGAACACTTAAGAAACCAACTTACGAAATACATACATACATACATTTACATACATACATACATACATACATTTACATACATACATGCATACATACATTTACATACATACATACAAATACATATATACATTTACATACATACATACATACATATACATACATACATACATAACATACATACATTTACATACATACATACATACATTTACATACAATATTACATCTCAGGAGGCTAACCCAGGAACCAGAGAGCACCATTATATATTTCTGTACCAACACCATCATCACTATTAATGTTTTTTTCGTCATCAACATCATCACCATCATTAATGTTTTCTTCGCCATCACCATCATTAATATTTTCATCACCATCACCATCATAAATGCTTTCTTCGTCTTCACCATCATCACCATTAATGTTTTCTTCGTCATCACCATCACCACCATCATTATTGTTTTTTTCGTCTTCACCATCATCACCATTAATGCTTTTTTCGTCTTCACCATCATCACTATTAATGTTTTCTTCGTCATCACCATCATCATCATCACCATTAAAGCTTTCTTCACCACCATCACCACCAGTATTACATTTTCTTCACCACAATCACCATCAGTACACATTTTCTTCACAACCACCATTATTACACATTCTTCACCACCATCAATATTCTCATCACTCAACAACACATTACATTATTTTCACCATCACCGTCTCTTTACAGTTTCACCATAAGACAACTTCACCTCCATGTCATCCTCACCATCACTTTAATTTAACAGTTACACATTTTTTTTTACACTGTCTGAATCATCACTGTCAGTTTCACCATTAGACAACTTCAAGACGTCATCCTCACCATCACTTTAATCTAACAGTTACACTTCTTTTTTTTTTTACACTGTCTGAATCGTCACTGTCACCACCATCACTGTACACAGAGTCACCAACTTAATAAATAAATAAATATATCTAAGTCTTTATAATTATCATTCATTGAGTCTATGGGTTCATCTCTATCTTACCATATCCACTCCGGGACTGATACAACTACACCTTAAATGTACCACTGCTTGCACTTGTTGTTGTTGTACTTCCACTTGTTGTACCTCCTCCAGCATTTCCCCAGACCATGTGTCGTCAACAATCCCCTGTTGGTTTGGTCCCTGTAAGCCTGGGTAGTGGTGGAGGTCTGTAAACTCTGGCCAGCCCTTCTTCTTATTCTTCCTCTCATCGAATAATAATAATCCCCCTTTCAGTGTCTCCTTCAGTTCTACATCACATCCACCTTCATACCAGTTTTGTGACCCGTACTGTGCCGTCCAAACTTTCCTCTCATCCCCCATTCGTTCATTCCTTCGTCTTTTCCCTATCCATCCCTTCGTCCATCCCGCCGATCCCCTCGTGTGTACCCCTTCCCACACCAGGAGGGGGAAGAGGGCCAGCAGGAGTAAGTGGAGGGGGGAGAAGGGTGGCAGGGAGCGAGGACTACCCCCACTCGTTCTGGTCCCTGTCCCCGCCCCTCCACCCCCATCAGTGGACGAGTTGGTAGTGTTCTTGTGATGGATAGCGGCTGGCTTTTCACCTGACAAGACAGAGTTAGTGGTTAGTAGCTACAGGTTAGTTGATACACACGAAAATTATTTGGCTACGGAAAATATTAATACATAACGAATAAGCTACAAATTACTTGACTACGGAAAAATAATTACATAACTAAAGGTTACATATTACTCGACTACGGGAAAATAATTACAAAACTTAAGACAACAAAATAATAATTAGGTAATGGCTAAATGTTAGTGGTTACAGACAAGTAATATGTGACTAAAATATGTATTAATTCACTAAAAGATACAAACAAGTGGGTAAAAGCTACATGTATAATTATAAGTTAAGTGACTACAGAGAAAAAATAAGTGGCTAAAAATACTGGTGAGGAGAGTGAGATACAGGTTACATGTCCTCATTAAAAAAAAAAAAAAAAAAAAAAAAAAAAAAAAAAAGTGACAAAAAAAGTGATAAAAAGTGACAAAAAAAAGAGATAAAAAGTGATAAAAAAAGTGACAAAAAAGTGACAAAAAAGTGATACAAAAGTGATATATAAAAGTGATAAAAAAAGTGACAAAAAAAGTGATAAAAAGTGATGAAAAAAAAGTTATATAAAAAAAAAAGGTTATAGAGAAAAAAAAAATTACCCAAACTCATGTCCACTTCTATCCGAGGTGCAGTACTCAATATCAATTACAGGAGAATAAATCATGGCAACGAGCAAAGTTTGGGCTGATGGTGGAGTGTTTCAGAGTTGTATGGTCACCTGATTCTCATAATATCAACAAGTACATTTTTGCTTTGGTTTTAATTTCTCAGATATTAATCAATTGGGTCACTTTATTTTGGGTCACTGTAATTTTTGCTTGGTTTTAATTTCTTCGATTTTATTCGTTTGGGTCACTGTAATTTTTTTTTTTTTTTTTTTTTTTTTTTTTTTTTTTGCATACAAGAAATTAACTAACAAAAGAAACCTAGATAAATTCATAATATTTCCCCTCGTGGTGTAAAGATTTAATAGGGGCAGAAAGGGAGGAAGGAGACAGAGATGAGGGGACAGCAAGCACGAGAGAAAATGCATTAAAAGTAGGGACAGCTGAATAGAGAATAGGGATTGCCTGGAGTTCGAAGGGGCGCTAAAGATCCTCCCAATAAGGGGTCTTCTCTGTGTTTATAGAGAAAGCCATTTGACCTCCCACAAGAACCATATTAAGGAACCCTGGGGAAATTTTGTGTTGGTAAATCTGTAGCCACTGAATCCTCCAAACTATTCCAAGCAACAGAACACCATTATTTTTGCTCTTCTGGTTCTGTTTCCTGGCATACTTTGGAGGAATCAAGGCACTCCAATGTAACAAAAGTGAATTACCCCCTTAATGTAGGTGGTAGTTGTTGTTGTTGTTGTTGTTGTTCTAAAAAAATTCTGCCTACGTCAATTACAGGAGTCCTCACAGGCGGCATATGACCATTGGTGATGTGGTGCCTATTAGTGTATATATGTATTTCCATTCCATATGTAAACACTCACTATGTATATATGGGAGGGTGAGGCAATACCCGGACACGCATAATTAATATACCAGTGAGAGAACTCATTACTGAAAAATTTACCAGTGTATTATGAGCCCGAGAATATTACATGCAGAGTCCCATTACGACGCGACCCAACACCAGGCATTAAGGGCGAAGTTAGGTGTTGGTAAATCTGGAGCAACTGAATCCTCCAAACTATTCCAAGCAACTGAGGATCATTATCTTTGCTCTTCTGGTCCTGTTTCCTAGCATACTTTGGAGGAATCAAGACACTCCAATGTACCAAAAAAGAATTACCACCTTAAAGGGAACGGTATCATGTCAACAAACCAGAGGATGATGGGGCTTCCTTTAAGGGGGGATTGATTCTCTTGTTGGGGAATTGGAAGGTCTCTTGATTCCTCCTAACTATGCCAGGAAACAGACGACCCTAATGTTACTAATAGGAGATCTGTTTCGTGGCACAGTTTGGAGGAATCAGAGACCTTCAAATTCACCAACAAGATAATCTCTCCTAAAGGGACCCCGTGATGTTGTCAGAAATTTAGAGGTTAGTTAATGAGTCCTTCTAATATTGCCACGAAACACTACCTATATTGAAGGAGCTTGTTTCGTGGCATAGTCAGGAGGAATCAGAAGCCACCAAGTCTCATACACTATCACAGGGTTCTTTTTAAGGGGGATGGTGGGATGTCAGGAAATCGGAGCATTGATAATTTCTATAAACGGCTCCACGAAACCCATAATTTTAATGTAGAAACTACTTCGTCGTTCAGTGTGACAGAACCCATATGAGCCTACATTTTATTGACAACACGTTACCTATATAATTAAATGAATAATACGTTGTCTCTCGCAATACATACTGCATTAAAAAAAAAACATAAAAAAAAAACATTCATGCGATACACACACCATGAATCATAATAATAATAATAATAATAATAATATAAAAAAAGCTTAATTTTTACACTGTTAAAAATCATGCCACAACAATACCTAACCACAAGGATTATGTACCTGTAACGAATGGCTTTCATCGCCTGTAATTTGCACCTGGCTAATTAAAGTGAGCTTCTATTCTATGGTGGACACAATGGACAGTGAGGCTCGGCCATACACACAACATAAAGGCCTAGTAATTAACACCAACACGTACAACACCTGTATCACGTTTATATGTGTTAAGGGACCCTGTGATGTAGTCAGAAAATTGGAGATAAATGAGTCCTTCAAATATTGCCACGAAACATCACTTACTGTATAGGGAAGGGACTTTGTTGTTTCGTGGTATAGTCAGGGGGAATCAGAAGCCTCCAATTTTCATACACGATCACAGGGTCATTAAGGGGGATATTTTGTGTTGGTAAATCTGGAGCAACTGAATCCTCCTCCAAACTATTCCAAGCAACAGAACACCATTACTTTTGCTCTTCTGGTCCTGTTTCCTGGCATACTTTGGAGGAATCAAGGCACTCCAATGTACCAAAAAAGAATTACCACCTTAAGCCAGAGAGATAATTATTTAACCAAAAGGCGTTTAACATTGTGCTAGAGATTATTTTGTGTCGCATCAACGAACAACACTTGCAAAGCCTGAATGCAATCTCTCAGTGCATCAGTTTTTATGTATTTGGATCATAGAATGTCCAATGTCAACACCATTACCTTGCAATTCATTGGCTGGTGCATGACAAACAGCAGAATGCCATCGCGTTTCAAACGAATTACGGTTAGTCTCTGCAAAATCGCCTTTCGATACAACCCGTCCATTACAGATGAACCAACAAACTTTCTCTCTCTCTCTCTCTCTCTCTCTCTCTCTCTCTCTCTCTCTCTCTCTCTCTCTCTCTCTCTCTCTCTCTCTCTCTCTCTCTCTCTCTCTCTGGTAATCTCCCCTTCTCTCTCTCTCTCTCTCTCTCAGATGAACAAAACTGATTCAGGAAGTAAATCACATCAATGTTACTAATAGTTTGGAGGAATCAGTTGCTCCAGATTTTCCAACACTGCACTAACCCCCTTAAGGACCCTGTGATCGTGTATGAAAATTGGAGACTTCTCATTCCTCCCGAAACAAGCTCCTTCCATATTGGTGTGTGTGCTTCGTGGCAATATTTGAAGGACTCATTTATCTCTAATTTTCTGACTACATCACAGGGTCCCTTTAGAGATGTCCCAGTTAAGGTGGAGCAATTGATTCTTCCAAACTATCCCAAGCAACAGAACACCATTATTTTTGTTCTTCTGGTCCTGTTGTTTCATGGCATACTCTGGAGGAATCATGGCGCTCCAATTTGCCAAACGTACACTATCCCCTTAAGAGGTACCGTAACATTTCTTCCCTCCCTGACCCATCCATGACTTGCAAACGACCCATGGAGGTGCAAAGCGAGAGGCAACATTTTCCACCGACGGTACACAGGCTCTAAAGGGGATGGAGTGCAGGAGGGCGGGGCTGGACGATGGGTTATAGGAGGTGAATGTGTGTTGTCACGGATAGAATCAACAGATATAGTGGCGACGGGTCATGTGTGTTGTCGCGGATATAATCAAAAGAAGCAGCGGTGATGTGGTCATGTGTGTTGTCACGGATATAACTAACAGATACAGCGGTGATGTGGTCATGTGTGTTGTCACGGATATAACTAACAGATACAGCGGTGATGTGGTCATGTGTGTTGTCACGGATATAACTAACAGATACAGCGGTGATGTGGTCATGTGTGTTGTCATGGATATAATCAACAGCTACAGTGGTGATGTGGTCATGTGTGTTGTCACGGATATAATCAACAGAAGCAGTGGTGATGAGGCCATGTGTGTTGTCATGGATATAATCAACAGAAGCAGAGGCGACGGGTCATGTGTGTTGTCACGGATATAATCAACAGTTACAGCTGTGATGTGGTCTATAGGGTCGTATGCCTGGTCGTTCGTACCGGGGATAAATGACACCCAAAAATCTAACTAAATATCACCTGAAGGAATAATTAATTGCTTTAGGACGTGACTGTGGTATTCGTACACATTTTCCAGTCATGACAACATTGGGGTCATTTAGCCAGCTGTAGTGCACACGTATGTAATTCCTTCCAGTTTGATGCACACACATGATTATAGTTGAAATATATAACGTTGTTGGTATACGTTGACACATCGATCGTTATCATCCGTTAATGACAGTCTTGATATTACGTTATGATACAATGTTAGTATTCGCTAATGACGCTTTGTAATATTACTGTCCATTACACACTGCTGATACCATTAATAACACTAATAATAACCACTGACAAATTGGTAATAACTGGCAATTACTCACTATTGATGACGTGTACAGTGACGGTGTGGCCTTGGGCGTTGGCTGGTGAGCAGGTGTATCTCCCAGAGTCCTTGGTGGTAGCAGGTTGGATCAGTAGTCTGGACACTGCTGACTCCCCTGCCTGCTTGCTGGTCACCTCCACTCGCACCCCCCACCCCCCGCCCCTGGTCGTAACTCAGCACCTGGGGGGAGAGGGAGGGAGAGAGAAAGGGAGAGGGAGGGAGAAGTTTAGTGTGTTGTACAGTTGTTGCATGTAAATTCACAGGACATTCACTGTTGTTGTCAATCCGCGGTTCAGAGTTGCCTAAGATCTAAGCACGTGTCGTTTGAAAGAAGTGAAGACCAGGCCTGTTGTGAGAGATGCCTGACATGCATACTGATGAGGGGAGAGAGGAAGAGGAAGAGGAAGAGGAAGAGAAGAGAGAGAGAGAGAGAGAGAGAGAGAGAGAGAGAGAGAGAGAGAGAGAGAGAGAGAGAGAGAGAGAGAGAGAGAGAGAGAGAGAGAGAGAGAGAGAGAGAGAGAGAGAGAGAGAGAGAGAGAGAGAGAGAGAGAGAGAGAGAGTGTGTGTGTGTGTGTATGTATATATATGTGTGTGTGTGTGTGTGTGTGTGTTTGAGAGAGATGGGGGGGGGGGAGGTGCTACAATACAGTGAAACTCTGAACCACGGGGCAGACATGGGACTGATAAGGATGAATGCTTTGTGAAGTTGTGTACAGTACAATACTTAACGATAACCAGGCAAGGGTGTCCTAACAATTAACTAGAGAGAGAGAGAGAGAGAGAGAGAGAGAGAGAGAGAGAGAGAGAGAGTGGAGGTATGACATATTTTAAGGGATAGTCTGGCTTGGGCTGGGAAGGTAGGTAGGTAGGTAGGTGTGACGGTGATGTGAGAATGATCAGATAATGTAATTTATAATATGGCAATTACAACTTACCTTGCCCGGTTAATTTATGATCTTCGTTGGTTGGCTGCAGCGAAGAAAGTACTCAGGGTTAACTCCCCGTTTAGGCCTCAATCATCACGCACATAATAAATTTTTATGTTAAGGGTTCTTCCCGATATATATGTATTTATATAGATAACAAATCTACTGGTGCATTTAAACAACCAATTGCAAATTTTCTATATTTATTCAACTCCAGTATTTTTAGCCAACATGAATAATTAAATTTCACACACACACACACACTCACGCCACGCTAACTAGCTACTCGCTCTCGCTACGTCTCGTTCGTATACGTGACGATAGTCTAGGTTACGTTAACACTTGTAGTAATTCTATCAATTGTTACGCGAGTTGGAATATTTCTTAATGTCTCACACTTGGGAATAATTTAGAGTCTCACAACACACTCGTAATTTTCAAAGATCCAACTCCCCCTCACCTTAATTTAGTTACTGAACCAGCGTCAATGCAACTAGTCAGATACAACTGTAAAGCCTTGTGAAATCGTGTAATATACAACGAATTCGGCGTCTACGTTGATCACTCCCCACTGCACGTGGAGGTAATTCAGGCAAGGGAAGCTGACGAACGAGTGTGTCCTTCCTTCAAGTGTCTTGTTCCAACTGACCCCAATTCTTCCTCCTTAACTGGAGGCTGGAAGTTCAAAATTTCTACTGACTCCTCCTCCTATTTTTGTTCGTTTTTCCTAACTGGCTACGATTTACATGGTACCCTCTCATTCCTTAGTTATACATGCAATTTCAATTTACCTATGGCGTACTAATAATTCCCGATAATTCCCCTCCACTTCACGATCATTTGCAATACCATAAGTTACCCTGGTAGCATAATTATTAATACATTATGTACTTAATGTACGAACACCTATATGACTGAATGTGACAAATTCAGTTGAAACCCAGCCTTCCTGACCCTTTTCTAATTACCTGGTCTATTTTCGGATACTACCAGCGGATTAACTAGCTGCACCCCCAACTTAACCCACTCCTGTCTCCTTTGTCTCAGGAATGGAATATTCCAGAACCTTCTCTAGAACATTCTATAATGACACCAGTATGGAACATTCCAACTCTCTGTAATTCAAATTACGTCACGAGTATTATGTCTGACTCGTGACATTCGCCCACACAAAGAGACATTGCTCTATGCAATGTTTAATAGATTCGTGAAGTGGTAACGACGCCTTTGCATGTATAACTATTACAATAACAATTCATCCACACTTCACTTATTCTTGTATGTGTCAATTACTATCACCAGTTACGTGTTCATTTTTGCCAATGAGTGGAAAACTCCCAACAGTTACTTTAGCTTTTCAATCTTAGGAAGAAACTCCGAGACAAGAATGAATGTACCTGGTAATTTCTGCTCAGTACAATTTGTACACATTTAAGCAATATATAAGTGTGGTGTATGTAATGCATTGTGTATTTGTTACATAATATGTAAGAAAAATGCAATAATATCTCTGGAAGGCAATACATATATTAGTAATTATCCGAGCCTGGGATCAGAGTAAACCGCTAGAATCTGTGTCTTGGATAAGGTTACACAAAATACTGCAATAATAATTCTGGAAGGCAATATATTGTTAGTAAATTATCCGAGCCTTGGACCAGAGTAAACCGCTAGAGTCCGTGTCTTGGATAAGTTGCACAAAATACAATACATAGAACATCGGATTTTCCCAACACCCTAGGAACCCCCCTTGATCTGAGTCGCATAAGACTCGTGCTCGTTGCGCTCGGAGAGGTAACCATTAACGAGCAATTCGACCCGGAGGATACTTCTGCCGGTCGATCTTCGCATGAATATTTACTCGGTTAACACTAATTAACGAGCAATTTGACCCGGAGGATAATTCTGCCGGTCGATCTTCGCATGATACCAACTGCTTCCATGTCATTAATTTCCTTACGTACTGTATCAATCAGCCGTACAGGAATAGTATATGGTTTCACCCTCACTGGTGTGTCGCTCGTAAGCTGAATCTCATGACAGGCTACGTTGGCAACAGCAGGCCTGTCAGAGAACACACGTGAATATTTTGCCAGTACCGCATTGACTCTTGCAATCTGGTCTGGTCTTAAATTCTCCGAAACGGAGACCTCAGCCACTGTCTCACCTTGACGAGCTTTAGCCGTCTGGGAGTATATCCCTCTTCACCCTCGGGGATTACCACAGCAGCGCTAACCATGTCTACTGCTGGGGAAAAATGACCACGGACTAGACTTAACACTTCCCTCTGTTCTGAGGTGATGTTACAACAGCCTGCCCCAAATGTGGTAACAATGGAAGTACACCCCTGTTGGGTGGTGTAATATTCCTTAAGCATATTAATATGGAACCGCTTGGCTTCACCTTTGATTTTAACTATGTAGTTAAGGTCATTCACCTTCTTGACTACTTCAAAGGGACCCTTCCACTGAGCCAACAACTTATTATGAGCTGTTGGTAACAGAACGAGACACTTCCCCCCTACCTGTAGCGTTCGGAGCTTAGTTTTCCTATCATAGTAGGACTTCTGAATCTCCTTTGCTTTAGATAACTCCTGCTTTGCAATCTCGCAGGTTTGCTGTAATCGTTCTGCCAAATCAATTACATAAGAATAAGTGGTTTTCACCACGGGATCCGATTCCTCATCGTCCCAAAGTTCACGTAGAACTTGAAGTGGTCCTCGAGCAGGTTTACCATACACTAACTCGAATGGACTAAATTGCAACGATGCCTGAGGTGCTTCGCGATACGCGAACAGTAGTGGCGAGATATACCTGGACCACTCCCTAGGTTGTTCTACTGCCATCCTCCTCAACATTTTCTTGAGAGTACCATTAAACCTCTCACACAACCCATTACACATTGGATGATAAGGTGTTGTCCTCAACCCTTTAACTGAGAGTAATCTCCACAATTCCTCCATCATAGCAGAGGTAAATTGACTACCACGGTCGGACAATACCTGCTTTGGTATGCCGACACGACAGAATATATCCAACAAGGCTTCAGCCACTGTAGTGGCTTCTATATCACGCAGAGGCACTGCTTCAGGCCATCTGGTCGCGAAATCCACACAGGTAAGAATATACTTGGCACCGTCCGTAGCCCTCGGAATAATCGGTCCAACAATATCAACCGCTACTCTCTCAAATGACTCTGAGATAAGCGGTAGAGGATTAAGAGGTGCGGGCTTCACCCGACCCCTGTCACACGTTTTCTGACAAACGTCACATGACCTCAACAATCTCCCTATCTCTCTCCCCATACCTGGCCAATAGAAATGAGACTGAATCCTATCAATTGTTTTCCTCATCCCCATATGACCCCCTAATATAGAATGATGACCCAGGGTAAACACAGCCTGTCTGTATTTCTCTGGTACGAGAAACTGAACCCTCTCTTCCCCATCGGGGTTTACTGTACGTCGGTAAAACCTGTTTCTCCTCCTGACATAACTGGTTACAATACCCTGTCGATCTCTACTCTCACCCTCAAGTGCCTGCTTGCGAACAAGTGCCAATGAAGGGTCACTTGCTTGCTCTGCAATTACATCCTCGCAATTGACGAGGTCTGCGGCAGTTGTCACTTGAAGTGGAACAACTGTTTTCTTTGCATGCGTCATACCCCTGGTTACAGCAGCTGCACCAGTCTGTGTGGAAACTTCCACTGAACAAACATTCTTAACCCCTGGTATATTTCCTATTACCAAATCTGACACAGGATTTTGCATGACTGCTGCAATTACCTGGCCTGTATAGAATGGACTCTCCACTGCAACTTTAGCAAGAGGATAGAGCCTCCTGGTACCATCAATCATAGTGATAGTTACCTGCTCCCCTGTAAAATCATTAGAAGCAACTAAACATCAGCGACACAACACCCCGATGACCCATTATCTCGAAAGACTTCAACAGATATCCCGTTAACAATTCCCGGACAAATATGGAAACCAGACTTACCTTTCGAGACTCCTGTCGCGTTTAGTCACAATTGATGAGGTTCGTGAACCGACTGAGGCACTCGCGGTTCTACACTAGGTTGAACCGCCACAGGTGAATACTGTGGTTCACCATGTGTTGCAGCTGCCGATCGCTGATAATAACCTTTATTTCCACTATGGTTATTACTATTTTTCCAGTTACTTTTTCCTTGGTAACGGTACTGATTGGACTGCTGCGAATAGTGATTATTATTACCTTGTTCCTGGGTATGATTAAAATGAGGTTTAGGTTGCAGACGAACAATTTGACTCTGTTGCTGTGACTGATTTTTACTCGACTGGTTATATGAAACAGCAGAGTTCTGAGAAGGCTTATTCGACTGATTAATTTTCTTATTAGGCTGAATCCGCGTGTGGTAACCATACGCGGTAAAATGTGTGTCCGACATATCCACCATCGTTTGCAACATTTTCACCTTGTTGGTTTTCAGCTGAGCCGACAATTCTGGAGGGCAAGACTTCTCCAGCTGTGTGCGAAGCAACAAGTCTTTTACCCCCTCCAACGTCTTAGGTGTTTCGGCCTTCTCCAACCACTGATCCAGGTAACTGGTCAGACGTGCACTAAACTGTGCAACAGTCTCCTTATCCTGTAAGGATGCACGCCAGAACTGATTCCTAGCGTCATCGACCGTCAACCCGTACGCCTGTAGTAAAGCCTTTTTCATGTTCTCATAATCTCTGGCGGTACTATCGAGTCGGTGGAGAATACTAAGTGCTTTTCCATCGAATAAATTAATAAACTCGAGCTTCTTTATATCATTATCTAATCTATACGTGTCTGCAACCATTTCAAATCGCTCAATAAACGGCTCGATATCGTCTCCCTCTACGTATTTTGACAGTTGTAACCTTGGGGTCACGGTGGTTAAGCTTGCGACATTACTTCCACTCGCACTTTGATTTTCCACTCGCACGTACTTGCAGTTCCAATACTTCCTTTTCATGTTCCCATTTCAATTTTTCTTGCTCTCTCTGTTCTCTTTCATTTTCTCTTATGGCCGCCCTTTCAAGCCGTTCTTCCTCTTGGCGGCCTTTCACGTACACTAGAAGTTCGGCCTTACCTTCAATTCCCAATAGTTGAGCCTCTCCCAATAATTCTTGTACGGTAGACATTTTTAATTTATTTTCTATCGTTTCGGTTGCCTTAATTTCTGGACAGTTATGACTATCTACTCGTGAAAGTGTGCGCGTGTGTGACTGGAGTTAATACAACGCTCAGGCCCCTATGTTCGGGCGCCAATATGTGACGGTGATGTGAGAATGATCAGATAATGTAATTTATAATATGGCAATTACAACTTACCTTGCCCGGTTAATTTATGATCTTCGTTGGTTGGCTGCAGCGAAGAAAGTACTCAGGGTTAACTCCCCGTTTAGGCCTCAATCATCACGCACATAATAAATTTTTATGTTAAGGGTTCTTCCCGATATATATGTATTTATATAGATAACAAATCTACTGGTGCATTTAAACAACCAATTGCAAATTTTCTATATTTATTCAACTCCAGTATTTTTAGCCAACATGAATAATTAAATTTCACACACACACACACACTCACGCCACGCTAACTAGCTACTCGCTCTCGCTACGTCTCGTTCGTATACGTGACGATAGTCTAGGTTACGTTAACACTTGTAGTAATTCTATCAATTGTTACGCGAGTTGGAATATTTCTTAATGTCTCACACTTGGGAATAATTTAGAGTCTCACAACACACTCGTAATTTTCAAAGATCCAACTCCCCCTCACCTTAATTTAGTTACTGAACCAGCGTCAATGCAACTAGTCAGATACAACTGTAAAGCCTTGTGAAATCGTGTAATATACAACGAATTCGGCGTCTACGTTGATCACTCCCCACTGCACGTGGAGGTAATTCAGGCAAGGGAAGCTGACGAACGAGTGTGTCCTTCCTTCAAGTGTCTTGTTCCAACTGACCCCAATTCTTCCTCCTTAACTGGAGGCTGGAAGTTCAAAATTTCTACTGACTCCTCCTCCTATTTTTGTTCGTTTTTCCTAACTGGCTACGATTTACATGGTACCCTCTCATTCCTTAGTTATACATGCAATTTCAATTTACCTATGGCGTACTAATAATTCCCGATAATTCCCCTCCACTTCACGATCATTTGCAATACCATAAGTTACCCTGGTAGCATAATTATTAATACATTATGTACTTAATGTACGAACACCTATATGACTGAATGTGACAAATTCAGTTGAAACCCAGCCTTCCTGACCCTTTTCTAATTACCTGGTCTATTTTCGGATACTACCAGCGGATTAACTAGCTGCACCCCCAACTTAACCCACTCCTGTCTCCTTTGTCTCAGGAATGGAATATTCCAGAACCTTCTCTAGAACATTCTATAATGACACCAGTATGGAACATTCCAACTCTCTGTAATTCAAATTACGTCACGAGTATTATGTCTGACTCGTGACAGTAGGTAGGTAGGTGGGTGGGTGGGTAGGTAGGTAGGTAGGTAGGTAGGTGGGTGGGTGGGTAGGTAGGTAGGTGGGTGGGTGGGTGGGTAGGTAGGTAGGTAGGTAGGTAGGTAGGTAGGTGGGTAGGTAGGTGGGTAGGTAGGTGGGTTGGTGAGTGGGTGGGTGGGTTGGTGAGTGGGAAGGAAGGAAGGAAGGAAGGAAGGAAGGAAGAAAGGAAGGAAGGAAGGTAGGTATGCACTGTAAGTAGGTCGGTAAGTACTGTACTGTAGGTAGGTGGGTAAGTACAGGTGGTTGCCGAGTATAAAGTGATATGTACAGTATATATATGAGAGGAGATTAAGTTAACAGGAAAGAGAATTTAGATAACAACTTATAGGGTCAGAGTGATAGGCGAGGTGGTCTGGAGAAGAGGCAAGACTGATATGGTAGTAGTGGTTGGTAAGTTAGTGGTGGGTAAGTTAGTGGCAGGCAGGCAGGGAGGGAGGGAGTTAGAGTAGAGAGGGTGGGAGAGGTAAGAGTAGAGAGGGGGTGGGAGGGAGTAAGGAAGAGTAGAGAGGGGGTGGGAGGGAGTAAGAGTAGAGAGGGGGTGGGAGGTAAGAGTAGAGAGGGTGTGAGAGAGGTAAGAGTAG
>JAWQEG010006875.1:2500-28291 GCA_033782935.1 Petrolisthes cinctipes | reverse complement strand
GGAGAGACAGAGGGAAAACCAGTGAGGGGAGGATGGAAGGAGGTTGGCTACAAGGGGAAAACCAATGCGTGTTGAGTAGGAATTTGATGGACGGAAGGAAGAGTGGGTTAGAAGGAGAGAGGAAAGGGTGGAATGGCTCGAGTCCAATGAAGGAAATTAGGGAGGGGGAAGGAAGACGAGAAAGAAAGGAAGGAAGGAGAAGGAACAGAATGGATTGGTTGATGTCCAAGTTTGCAATGAAGAAGAGGAAGAAAGTCACGAGAGAAGGGGAAAAGAAAGGCACAGCGAAAAGGAAAACAAAAGTGAAATAGCGGTGAGAGAAAGAGAGAAACGGAGAGATATAGAGATAATTTAGGTGCGGAAAAGGACATGAAAAAGAGGAGGGAGTGAACAAACAATATGAGACAACTAGAGAGGAGTGAAAATAAAAAAAATAAAATGAATAAAAACAATATACAGCGAGAAAGAAAGATAAATAAAGCGAGTGAGTAAACTAACCATTGCCGTCAGGACATTCTCTACAAACACACACACACACACACACACACACACACACACACACACACACACACACACACACACACACACACACACACACACACACACACACACACACACACACACACACACACACACACACACAGACAGAATCACTCCCACTGATTATAGACCAGGTTATATCATGTCAAGGTTATATTGAGTTAGTCGAGGTCAGATTAACTTTAGCCCGCTTGATTAACGTGTCGGGTGGGTCAGGTGAGGTGAGGCGAGGTCAGGTTAGGTCATCAGGCATGTGTGCTGTACAAGAGGTGAAGGGGTCAGGGGGATAGGTGGTGAGGTAGGTCAGTGTGTGTGTGTGTGTTTGTATTGAGATGAAAGGAGAGAGAGAGAGAGAGAGAGAGAGAGAGAGAGAGAGAGAGAGAGAGAGAGAGAGAGAGAGAGAGAGAGGATGGCGAGGACGGAGAGGAGAGTGAAGGGGAAATGGAGGAGAGATAAAGAGTGGGGGGAGGAGGGGGGGAATGGTTGCTGGTCGATACCCCCTCTCTCCCCCACTCCCCCACTCACCCTTCACCATCTCTTCTCTCCTCACACCCTTCACCCTCCCTTTCACTTCTGCTCTTTTATATTCCTCCTTCTATTCCCTCTATTCTGTATATTTTATTTCCTTCGCTTATGAACCCCCATCCTAATCTTGTTTCACTAAATAGATACGTTAATTATATTTATTGGTTGCATGATAGAGTGGGTGAGAAAGTCAGTAAATGATGTTTAATATAGTGTAAAACAAAACTGTAAAAATAAACTCACTCTTGCAAACCTCTCCCTCTCGCGTTTATTATACAATTAGTTGTGATTAATAGAGTTTTTCGCAACCAGGACGTCAGCGGAGCAAAATTTAATCTCGATAGGTGAGGGGAAAGATGAGAAGGCGAGGGTGGTGGGTAGAAGGAGTATATGGAGAGAGTGGATGAAAGGGAGAGTGGATGAAGAAGGGGAGAGTGGTTGAAAGTGGATGAAGGAGGGGAGAGTGGATGAAGGAGGGGAAAGTGGATGAAGGAGGGGAGAGTGGATGAAGGAGGGGAGAGTGGATGAAGGGGAAGGTGGGTGAGAGTGGATGAAGGTGAAGGTGGGGGAGAGTGGATGAAGGAGGGGAGAGTGGATGAAGGAGGGGAGAGTGGATGAAGGAGGGGAGAGTGGATGAAGGAGGGGAGAGTGGGTGAAAGTGGATGAAGGAAGGGGGAGAGTGGGTGAAAGTGGATGAAGGAAGGGAGAGTGGGTGAAAGTGGATGAAGAAAGGGAGAGTGGGTGAAAGTGGATGAAGGAGGTGAGAGTGTGTGAAAGTGGATGAAGGAGGGGAGAGTAAATGAAAGTGGATGAAGGAGGGGAGAGTGGATGAAAGTGGATGAAGGAAGGGAGAGTGGGTGAAAGTGGAGGTGGTGAAAGTGGATGAAGGTGAAGGAGGGGAGAGTGGGTGAAAGTGGATGAAGGAGGGGAGAGTGGATGAAGGAGAGGAGAGTGGGTAAAAGTGGATGAAGGAGGGGAGAGTGGGTGAAAGTGGATGAAGGAGGGGAGAGTGGGTGAAAGTGGAGGTGGTGAAAGTGGATGAAGGTGAAGGTGGTGAAAGTGAATGAAGGTGAAGGTGGAGAAAGTTTTGAAGGTGTTATCTTGGAGGTTTACTAAATATCTATAGAATATGTATTATGAATATTTATGCTACACACTAGATATCAAAATGAACCAACCATGCAAATATGTTGTTTATATATGTTTTTGTATGTTTATATATGTTTATGTATGTTTTTGTATGTTTATGTATGTTTATGTATGTTTCCCTGTGCTGTTCTAACCACGTAAATATTTTAATTGCAGGTGAGTGAGGGTGAGCGGTGCGAGTAAACGAGGAGTAGGAGGAGGAAGAGGAGGAGGAGGTATGAAGCTAATTATGACCTGTTAAGTCCTTGCTAACTATGTCCAGTGGTGGGCGAGAGTCTTGGCTGGCACGCACAAACAATTTTACTGCTGGCATTGTTTTACATGGCGAATATGCCCCGGCTTCTGTAAACTTTACGAAGGATCAGACATAAAATTCACGTTTTCAGGAGATTCCAATCTTCATAAATTGTACAAGATCGCCGCTTTGTGAAATTGTTTTGTGCAGCCATGGTAGTAGTAGTAGTAGTAGGTGTAGGCTAGTAGATGTAGTTATTGTAGATATTATCAACTTGAGGAGAATGGTGTATTTTCGCTATATATATATGTATAACGGTATTATTCTCACCATTTAACTGTTTGTAAGATAATATGCAGTATAATAAGATTGATCATTAGGTGTAGTAGCAGTAGAAAGAGATGGAGAAAAAAGTAGAGAGGGAGAAGCAGAATAGAGAAGAAAGAGAGGAATGATGACCAAGAGTAGGAGAAAGAAGAAGAGGAGCAAGAAGTAGAGGGAACAAAAACCCAAAGGAGTAATATTCTGAAGCAAAAGGATGAGGGGAAAGGAAAAGAAAAAGAAATAAGAATAGAAGTACGAAGATAATTAGAATGAGTAGAAATAAGATCAAGAGCAGGAAGAGGAAGAGAAGGACTGCTCCCCCAACCCCTAACCACACTCATTGACTTCCCTCTTACCCCATCCACCCCCCCCAACCCCCCGTAATTTCAACAGTCTCAGGGCGGGAGTTGCCAGACTTAAATTGCAGCCGTAAACATTAGTTACATTGTGGTTATTGCCAATAGCTTCCAGACGTCGGGGGGTTAGGAGGGGGGGAGAGTGGGAGGGGGGAGGGGGCGGTGCGTGGGAGGGAGGGAGGGAGGTATTTATAGGAGTGGGATCGGACTTGGCTGGCTGGCTGGCTTCTGGAGTGGGTGTTAAATATGTACAGTGGTAAATGAGTATGGGGAAAAAATTGTTGTAGGGATTATTCCATGCAAGACCTCCAGGGGTATTTGTGTAGCCTATATAATTATTTATCAGGAAAGACGAACTTGTTATGTGAATTTTTTTTTTATGTTTCCAGCTATTATTGTGTTACAGATAAATGTGTGCTCAATATAATTATCCCGTGTAGTAAATGCTGAATAACTGTTGCGAATTACACAAGCCGTCATTGAATTTTTGCTGCCTAGATTAATGTAATAAAGAGTATATATTTTTTGTCCTGCAGTTTTTCCTGGGACAATGTCTGTTCCCATGATAATGCTTTAACTTCCTTCTATTCACATGTTACGGCTTGAACTACTGGGGTTTCCTGTGACCCATTTAATTATCTTACTTTGAAACAAGTATCTAATATACCAACTGAATAACTTATGTCACAAAACTCTACAACTGCAATAATCAAATGGAATGAATCTTTATATGGATAATCATAGGGTTCTCAATAGGTGTCCAGCAATATTTGTTCATTGGTGGGGCTTCCATAGATGGTCAATTTGAGGCCCGAGACCCCTCAGCAAAACGAGCTAGCTGTAAAATATACACACCACGCCACGCTCATGTTTATTGGCGAAGTTTAAAAATCTGGGGACAAAACCCGATTGTGTCTGTCCGTCGGGGAAGACCCTGGCAGGAAACAAGCGCGCCCCTCCCCAAGGACCGAAAATGTTTGTGTTATCTATAAGGAGTACCGGTAAGCCATTGTCAGAGAAAAATACAGTAGTCCTTAGTTGAAAAATTGAGAAGTTAATATGTGGTACAGTTGCCTCCAAGAATTTCGAGACACTACCTGCTAGAGTCTAGAAGGTAGTGTCTCGAAAATTTTGGAGGCAACTTGTAACACCCATATTATTGTTGGTAAATAAAGGAAGAAATTTGAATGACCTGGAAAGTAGAACCACTCATAAATTCGCAATGCCTTCGTCTAAAATGAATGTGAAAGTGTGTATGTAGCCTTTTCCGTTGGTAAGTAGGGGTAATTTCTGGAGATAGCCCAGTGCAAACTCACACAGCTCATAAATGCTCAAGATTTCATTAAAGATTTTGCTTGCAGCCACCGTAAGAACACAGGGTTCGGAATTTTTACCCTGGGAAATGAGGAGACAAGTCGATTTTGTGTGTGTGTGTGTGTGTGTGTGTGTGTGTGTGTGTGTGTGTGTGTGTGTGTGTGTGTGTGTGTGTGTGTGTGTGTGTGTGTCCTGGTTTCCTCACAAAGCCCACACCCGCCCCCCTGGCCAGTCTTGACCCACTTACCTTCTTTATCACTCCCCACTCCCATGCACCTCCTTTCCTCCCTCCAATCCCCTCCCACTCCAATCCCCTCCCACTCCAATCCCCTCCCACTCCTTCCTTCCTCTCCCCTCCAATATCCCTCCCCTCCAATCCCCTCCCACTCCTTCCCTTCTCTCCCACCTTCCCTTCTCTCCCATCTTCCCCCCTCCAATCCTATCTTACCTCCCCTCCTCCAATCCTGAACCACCTCCTTCCCTCCTCTCCTATCTTTTTCCCCTCCCTCCTTCCCTCACTCAACACTCCTTCCCCCATCTTCCTCCCTACCTCCCTCCTCCCTATCTTCCTCCCTACCTCCCTCCTCCCTATCTTCCCTCCCATAACCCCTCTCTTCCTTTAAGCCAGTGGCGCCTTTCCAATAGTCATCGCTTGGAATCCTTCAGAGCGCCATTCTATTTATCTTTTAGCCCCCATTGATTCTCTCTCTCTATATATATATATGTATTGCCTCTTCCCCATAGTATACAGTTTAATTCTTGCATGGTTAGTCTAGTAAATGACACTGTGGTGTTTACTGATATCAATTGTAATTCTGTTGCTTTTCCCTGGTCTCTGAAAGGTTTAGGAAGATTGAGGAAACTTTGTTAGCCTATTTCATCCCATCCCATCTCTTCCCTCTATTCTATCCTTTCATCCACTCTTCTTTTCCATATATTCCGTACTCTCTTTCCCATCCCTTCTCTTGTCACTTTCCCATCCCTTTTCCTTTGTCACTTTCCCATTCTTACCCTTGTCACTTTCCCATCCCTTCCCTTGTCACTTTCCCATTCCTTTTCCTTTGTCACTTTCCCACCCCTATTTCCTATGTCACTTTCCCATCCATCCCCTTCCCTCTTTCCTATCCCTTCCCTTGTCACTTTCCCATCCATCCCCTTCCCTCTTTCCCATCCCTTCCCTTGTCACTTTCCCATCCATCCCCTTCCCTCTTTCCCATCCCTTCCCTCTTTCCCATCCCTTCCCTCTTTCCCATCCCTTCCCTTTGTCACTTTCCCATCTATCCCCTTCCCTCTTTCCTATCACTTCCCTTGTCACTTTTCCATCCCTTCCCTTTGTCACTTTCCCATCCCTTCCCTTGTCACTTTCCCATCACTACTTCCATTGTCACTTTCTCATCCTTACCATTCCCTCTTTCCCATCCATTACCTTCCATTCACCATCCTCCGTATTACATTAAAACCTTCTCATTTCATCCTATCACCTCGTATTACCGCCTACCACCCACCTACCCACCCACTCACTCCAATTCCTTCCTTTCTTTCCTTCCCTACACAGCCAGTCTCCCATCACTCTAGCCCAGGGTAGTTATGGTGTAATCACAACAATCAGGACCTATCATCGTTATCAGGCTCCTCCTCCTCCTCACCCCTCTCCTCCCACCACCAACACCAACACCACCTCCAGTTTAACACAACACACGCCAAATTTACTGAGCCTCTCCATAACTCTTAACCTGCTGTCCATGATTTTCTCTCACTCCTTCCCTCCCTTCCCTCCTCCCTACCTTTCTCTTTCTCTCTTTTCTCTTCCTTCTTTCTCCCACGCTGTCTTCCTCCCGTCTCTCTCTGTGTCTTCCTTCCCTCTCTTTCTCTTCTTCCCTCTCTCTGTTTATATCTTCCCTCTCCCTCTCTCTTTGTCTCTTTCCCCTTCCTCTCTTTCTCTCTCTTCTCCATCCCTCTCATTCTCTCTCTTCTCCCTCCCTCTCTTTCTCTCTCTTCTCCCTCCCTCTCTCTCTCTCTTTTCCCTCCCTCTCTTTCTCTCTCTTTTCCCTCCCTCTCTTTCTCTTTTCCCTCCCTCTCTTCATCTCTTTCCCCTCCATCTCTTTATCTCTCTTCTCTCTTCGTCATTTTCTCTTCCCACTCCCGTTCCTTCCTATTTTTCCCCCCTCGTTCATTCTCTTCTCCACCTCATTCTGTATCGATCGGTCTATCTATCATTCTATCTGTCTATTTATCAATCTCTTTACCTCGCTGTCACTCTATTTTTATACTCGTCTTGCTCTCTTCCCCTCAGTCTCTCTTCCATCTTCCTTCCCCCTTCGCCTATCTCCCGTTCTTTCTCTCTCTCCTATAGTTATTCCCCCTTTCCTTCTCTCCCACCATGCATTCCCTTCCCTCTTCTTCCTCAATTCGCCTATATATACTTTTCCTCATTATACCCCTTTCTACCTTTTTTTTCCTTCCCTCCATAAGTTCATCCCATCTCCTCCCCATCCATCACCCCTTCCTTCCTCCTACTACCCAACTTCATTCACTTTTTACCTACACCCCAACTTCCCTACCTTCTCTCCCCAGTTCCCCTACCTTTCTCTATTCATCTCCTCTCTCTACAACTCCCCTATTTTCTCTCCCAAAGTCCACCAATCTTCACTCCCTAAATATATAAAACTCCACTTTCCCAGTTCCCCTTTCTTCTCTTGCCCTCTCCCTCCATCCATCCATCCTTTTCAGATGTTTGATGGCTGCGTGTGGTTGATAGTTACGGGGTGACGTACAGGTGCTGGTGGTTGGGGAGGGGAAGCTTGCTCTTTTGTGTGTGTGTGTGTGTGTGTTTATGTGTGTGTGTGTGTGTGTGTGTGTGTGTGTGTGTGTTTGTGTGTGTGTGTGTGTGTGTGTGTGTGTGTGTGTGTGTGTGTGTGTGTGTGTGTGTGTGTGTGTGTGTGTTTATGTGTGTGTGTGTGTGTGTGTGTGTGTGTGTGTGTTTGTGTGTATTTATGTGTGTGTGTGTGTGTGTATTTATGTGTGTGTGTGTGTATTTATGTGTGTGTGTGTGTGTGTGTGTGTGTGTGTGTGTGTGTGTGTGTTACTTGCTTGCTTCCTTGCTTGCATTGTGTTGATGTGTTTTGGTGAATATTGTATTGTATGAATGTGGGAGGGCCGTACGTGTGGCTTTTGTATATTTTGGGACGTGTGGGTGAATGTTGTTTTTAGACTGTAAATACCTGGTGGGCGTGAGTGTTGTCTGTAATGCATTGTGTTGTGATTTAGTCGATGTGTTGTCTGCATGTGTGGCTTTGTACAGTCACGAGCAAAAAAAAAAAAAAAAAAGTCCTGCGCATCAGTTGAAGAAACCTGAACCATGCAATTGAAGGAATCCAGGGAAACCAAAAGTACAACAACAACAAATAGCTGTAGTCGTCTCGTCAATTTATTTATTCTATGCTGTTTGTTTCATTCGGTGGTGTTGCAAGACTAGACTAGTGCACTTGACTGTACATGTAGCCTATATACGACGCGTGGGTGTTCGTGCGTGTGTAGGTGTCGGTATTGTGTCACGGCACTTGCTGACATGGTTGTGTTTAATACAGGTTGTGCCGAGCAGTAATTATCTGTCGGGGTTTTGTGTGTAGGTGTTTGTGTGGGTGACTTGATATGCTGTTTGTTGTTGGGGCAGGTGTGTGTGTGTGTGTGCGTGTGCGTGCGTGCGTGCGTGCGTGCGTGCGTGCGTGCATGCGTGCGTGTGTGCGTGCGTGCGTGTGTGTGTGCGTGCGTGTGTGTGTGTGTGTGTGTGTGTGTGTGTGTGTGTGTGTGTGTGTGTGTGTGTGTGTGTGTGTGTGTGTATGTGTGTGTGTGTGTGTGTGTGTGTGTGTGAGAGAGAAAAAAAGAGAGTGAGAGAGAAAAATTTGTTTGTAGAAAAAGTATCTCTCAAATGGGATCCATGCTGCACCATACCTTCTTTTTTACCTCGTGTAGGCTACGATAGCTGCAGTTAGATGATTGAATAGACATAAGATAATCCAACACTTTGTACTGTATACTGGATGTTAGGGGCAGTGATCTTGTTGACGATTCGAATGTTTCTAACTAATCTAAACTCAAATATTTGCCTATGCTAAGAAACTCTGACCAAATTTTTAGAACGGCAGTATTTTAGGAGAGAGAGCACCAGCCTTCAGTTTGCCTGGGTTTCCTTCTACTATAGGCTATTCCTGCACATCATTGCTAGCGTGATTTTGTGTTGTTTATGCGGATGTGTGTATTTCGGTGCATCTTGGTGCTGGATTGGTTATTTACATGCATAGGTACGTATCTTTGTTTACAGGTTTTCATCATGCGTGTGTGTTTTGTTTCATAATTAGTTTCCACCTTCCTGCCGCAAAGTTGTTTGAGGGTTTTGCATATTTGCTGCAAAGATAAAGCGATCACTTGTAGAATGCCTTGGGTAGTGGATAGTATATATGCCTCCAATCTCTCTCTCTGTGTCTCTCTCTCTGATCCCATTTTTAATGCAGTAAGCTCTGAGTCTAAAAAATCGACCCTCCCAAAGGAAAATAGGAAATAATCCAAAGTCAAGGGCTATTCCATTTTTCTTGAAGCGAGTATACAGTGTAGGCTAGAAACCAAAGTCTTGTACACACGAAAAAAAAAAAAAAAAAAAAGAAGTGTATAGATAAATAAAACTGACGCGAGTTGTGCTCGTATGATAACCTATATGTTGTCCAGATTGTTTTCCACACTTGAGTTGTCAGAGGTGTGGGAATGGTTTGCATAAGGTGTGCACTGATAGTTAATTCATCTTGTGTACCGTACAGCCATCGCATAACCTGTGGCAGGGTACCTAAGTATTTTGCTTATCACCCTCAGACATGGCTATCGTGTGTGTGTGTGTGTTCAGTTAGAGACATGGCTATCGTGTGTGTGTGTGTGTGTTCAGTTAGCTTCAGTTCCCAGCGTCGTCAGTCATGAACCCTGAACTAGGAGCTGTGAATCACATTAATAACAGTCACTGGTGGAAAGGACAAGCAGTGATGGAGAGTGTAGGCGGGTTGCGTAACGGGATGAAGCAAAACTGTACAGTGTAATAACATCGTGATTTTATACATATATCAATACATTAAGTTGTACATATACCTTCTCGTATATAAGTATTTATCCACATATGTATCCCAGTGATTGGTTTGTATGCTTCCTCCTATGTGTTTAATGTGTATGTGCATCTTACGTATTAGGTGTGAACGTGGTTGTGTATGTAATGTGGGGCACTTGACCTTTGAAGTAGGTCAGAAGCTGTGCCGATCACTACCCACACACCACTTGTCCTGTGTACACCACTCGCTGTACACACACACACACACACACACACATACACATACACATACACATACACATACACATACACATACACATACACACACACACACACACACACACACACACACACACACACACACACACACACACACACACACACACACACACACACACACACACACACACACACACACACACACACGGTTGTCTTCTCCACTTTCATTCTAGGCTATCCACCCGGCTCTCTGTTCTCACCCTACGTCTTACATCATATATGTTTTCGTTCTTTTTGTACTCGTGTGTACGCCTCCACCATCAAACAAGCCCCTCCTCTCCCTTACACACCACACCTTCTATATATCGCTCTTACTTTCCTTTCTTTCTCTCTCCTGGTTTTCCGTTCTCTCTCCTTTTCTCTCTCGTTCTCTCTCATGCTTCCATTTCTTTCCATTTTCTCTCCCCTGTTTTCCTCCTTTCTCTCCGCTTTTTCTTTTGCTTCTTTCCCTTCCTCTCTTGCATTCTCTTTCCTTCTCTTATACTTTCCCCTCTTATACTTTCCCCTCTTATACTTTCCCCTCTTATACTTTCCCCTCTTATACTTTCCCCTCTTACACTTTCCCCTCTTACACTTTCCCCTCTTATACTTTCCCCTCTTATACTTTCCCCTCTTATACTTTCCCCTCTTATACTTTCCCCTTTTATACTTTCCTCTCTTACACTTTCCCCTCTTACACTTTCCCCTCTTACACTTTCCCCTCTTACACTTTCCCCTCTTATACTTTCCCCTCTTATACTTTCCCCTCTTATACTTTCCCCTTTTATACTTTCCTCTCTTATACTTTCCCCTCTTATACTTTCCCCTCTTATACTTTCCCCTCTTACACTTTCCCCTCTTACACTTTCCCCTCTTACACTTTCCCCTCTTATACTTTCCCCTCTTATACTTTCCCCTCTTACACTTTCCCCTCTCATACTTTCCCCTCTTATACTTTCCCCTCTTATACTTTCCCCTCTTATACTTTCCCCTCTTATACTTTCCCCTCTTATACTTTCAACTCCCTCTTATACTTTCCCCTCTTACACTTTCCCCTCTTATACTTTCCCCTCTTACACTTTCCCCTCTTACACTTTCCCCTCTTATACTTTCCCCTCTTATACTTTCCCCTCTTACACTTTCCCCTCTTATACTTTCCCCTCTTATACTTTCCCCTCTTATACTTTCCCTTCTTATACTTTCCCCTCTTATACTTTCCCCTCTTATACTTTTCCCTCTTATACTTTCCCCACTTACACTTTCCCCTATTATACTTTCCCCACTTACACTTTCCCCTATTATACTTTCCCCTCTTACACTTTCCCCTCTTATACTTTCCCCTCTTACACTTTCCCCTCTTACACTTTCCCCTCTTATACTTTCCCCTCTTACACTTTCCCCTCTTACACTTTCCCCTCTCATACTTTCCCCTCTCATACTTTCCCCTCTTACACTTTCCCCTCTTATACTTTCCCCGTCTCGTCTCTTCACTAGCGTCCAGCCGTCTTACATACCCAGGCTAAACCGGCACTTAAGTTTCTATCACAAGAACACCTGTATTCTCCATTACCTACCCGTCCTTCATTCTCTATTCTCGGGCCAGATTTGCCTTCGTTCGTATGACTGATGTCCTTCTCTAAAACCCTTTAATTAATACAAGTTAGAGAGGACCGATGAAACCTAAATATACTGTTTTTGTTGCCCATGCAGAAGACGGAGGAAAATATGTTGTTGTTCTTATGGAGTCCTCTTCACTTTATATACCCTTCCCTAAAGTCTTGTTTGTATTCTTCTTCTTCAGTCCTTGCAGTGTTATTATTATCCTTTATTCATGGATTATAGACCCTCTCTTTCTTACCCTTTACATCCCTAGCTTTCTCCCCTCCTCGTTTCTATCCTATTTACATTTTCCTTTCTTTTCTCACCCTCCTCCTCCTCCTCTTCCTCTTTCTTTCAGTATCTTCTTTCCACTTACTTCTTCTTACTCTTACAAACTCAACCCATATCCTCATGACTCAAAATTTCCTCTTTTTGGGTTATTCATCCCACCACCACTTTCACTCATTGTTTGTTGTATTGATTCTCTCTCTCTCTCTCTCTCTCTCTCTCTCTCTCTCTCTCTCTCTCTCTCTCTCTCTCTCTCTCTCTCATAATTAACCCTATCTCAATAAAATTTTCCCTTTTTTTCTCACACACTCAGAAAATCACCATTCGTCACTCTCCCTAGGTTGACTTTCTCCCCTTCTCTTCTTCCTTCCTTCCCTCCCTCCCTCCCGGCTCCCCGTTGCCTTGTTTTTGCAGGGGTTGGGGGCGTGAGTTGATTATCCCTGGAGCGGTGGTGTCACTGTGACGTGGCCTCCACATTAATCTCCGCCTCCACTAACACCACTACCACCACCACCTCGACTACCACCCCGACCTCCTCCTCCCTCTTCCTCCACCACCACCACCACCACTTCCCCCTCATCTTCCTCCTTTTCCTTCTCCACTGTCGCCACCACCACCACCATCACAACCTTCTCCTCTTCCTCCTTTTCCTCCGCCACTGTCACCACTACCACCACCACCTCCAGCACTACCACTACCACTATCACTACCACTAACACCACCACTACTCCCTGTTCCTAGCTACACCACTTCGACCAACCCTCCGCCTGGCACTTACCTCCATACTCCACCCCATCCCCCCCATTCCTGTCTCACTCACTCACTCACCTTCCTTCCCTCCCTCCCCTCTTTAAGTCACTCCCACCCATGTATGCACCTCCCAACACTCACTCCAGTCGTACCCCTTCTCCACTCTCCCAACGACACTCCCAACACTCCTTCCTTCTTTAAGTCACTCTCACCCACCCTCTGACATTCACTCTGCTCATACGCTGTTCTGTTCCTGCACTCTCACCTTCCTTCCTTCCTTCCTTCCTTTCTTCCTTCCTTCCTTCCTTCCTTCCTTCCTTCCTTCCTTCCTTCCTTCCTTCCTTCCTTCCTTCCTTCCTTCCTTCCTTCCTTCCTTCCTTCCTTCCTTTCTTCTTTCCTTCCTTCCTTCCTTCCTTCCTTCCTTTCTTCCTTTCTTCCTCCCTCCCTCCCTCCCTCCCTCCCTTTCTTCCTTCCTTCCTCCATTCTTCCATCACTCTATAAAATTCTCCTTCCTTCCCTAGCTCTTCCGACACTCCACTCCCATAACTCCTCCTACTCTTCCACCTTAATTCCTTCACTCTCCCAATCACACCCAGACACCTATTCGTATGATGATGATTAAAATGTCATTGTTATTATCGGTTGTGTAAGAACCAAGGAAGATGTACATTACAGTGAAATGTCTGTAATTATCTTTTCTATTTCTTATTTAAGGGGAGATTCTCTTATCGGTGAAATGAAAGGCTAATGCTGATTCCTCCAAACTATGCCACGAAATGTTAATATAATAAGAGGATCAGTTTCGTGGCATATTTTTTTTGGGGGGGAGGAATCAGAAACCTTCCAAATTCACCACCAACAAGAAAATCTCCCCTTTTAATTAAGACTGGCAGGATAACTCAAGATACTAACACACTATAGAAGTCCTCCTCCTCTCCCTTGCTTGACTAGCCTATATACGACCCTTAAGGGGGAAGTACAGTGTTGGTAAATCTGGAGCAATTGATTCCTCCATATTATTCTAAGCAACAGGCCACTATTATTTTTGTTCATCTGGTCTTGTTTCCTGGGATACTTTGGAGGAATCAAGGCGCTCTAGTGTACCAAAAGTATACTCTCCCCTTAATATAATTTTCTTGAACTTGTGTCTCCCCTTTCAGTCTACTGTATAATTATATAACATTATGCAACACTATGAATGATACCAACAAAAGTTTTCATCATCATCATTATTACCTTCATCATCACCACCACCATCTTCATCATCATAAACACCACCACCAACATCATCATCATCATCATCATCATCATCATCATCATCATCATCATCATCATCATCACCACCACCACCACCACCACCACCACCATCATCATCATCATCATCACCACCTTCACCAACACCCCCCCCCCCCCCATCACCACCACCATCATCATCACCACCATCCTCACCACCCCCATCATCACCATCAGACAAGTGAGACGAGGCGATAGAACTTTTGAGAGGTACTGTACAACGGCGCCATCAAGAATGTGTCGGGTATCATGTCTGCAATGACCTGGTATCTGAAAAATCTCTCGCCTAATTTTAACTTTCTGGGAAGGAGGCGAAGAAGAAGAAAAAAAAAAAAAAGAAGAAGACAGTTCATACGAGCCGACAATTTTTATTTTTTTGTTTATTTTTTTTTTTTCCTTCCGTCTGGTGTTGTTGGCGAGTTGTTTCAGTAGTGAGTGAGTGAGTGAGTGAGTGGGAGTAAGGGAGTGTCACAATGGGAGAGTTAACAAATGAGTGAGTGAGTGAGTAAGGGAGTGAATGGAAGGGTTAAAAAATGAGTGAGCTTGTGTGAGTGAGAGTGAGCGAGTGAGTGGGAGTGAGTGAATGAGTAAGGGAGTGAATGGAAGAGTTAACAAATGAGTGAGCTTGTGTGAGTGAGAGAGTGAGTGGGAGTGAGTGAATGAGTGAGTAAGGGAGTGAATGGGAGAGTTAACAAATGAGTGAGCTTGTGTGAGTGAGCGAGTGAGTGAATAAGGGAGTGAATGGGAGAGTTAACAAATGAGTGAGCTACTATAGTGTGTGTGAATGAGTAAGAGTGAATGGACGAGTTTGGAAATTAGTTAGTTAGTGTGAGTGAACGAGCAAGTAAGTATGAGTGAATGTGAGAGTTTAGAAATGAGTGAGCGAGTGTGAGTAACTAAAAGGGAATGAATGAATGAATGAATGGATAACTCATGTATTCCCTAGTGTAGCTTAGTCCCCTAGTTCAATTTCAAGGGGTAAGGGAGTGAATGTAAAGGGAGGGAGTAAAGTAAGGGGTTAGTTAGTATGGTGTAGTGTTTAGTGTTGGTAAATCTGGAGCAACCGATTCCTCCCAAACTATTCCAAAGCAACAGGACACCATTATATATCTTGTCTATCTGGTTCTGTTTCCTGGCATACTTTAGTTAGAGGAATGAAGGCACTCCAATGTACCAAAATGATACTACCCCGTTAATTAAGACAGGTCCTACTCCTCGCTTATTAGGTATGTGTAAATGCAAACCAAATTTTTCCACCATTTACAAAACTACATTACTATTAAAAAAAAAGGTTTGGTGATGTAGTTTAACCTCGTGAAGCAAGACAGAATATATAAATAAATAAATACCGGTAAATAAATAAATATAAATGTATATCCCCGTACCGTGAGAGAGTTTAGACTGCTGCTGGTAGGGTGTCAGGGGCATAGTTGTCAATTCAGCGTTGAATTTTTCACGGCCAGATGTATGTATGTATGTACGGTATGTATTCAGGTGCTAGTTCGTTTTGTAATAATATGAAATGACAGTGGTAGTGTGTATGTATAATAATATTCCTCACCACCTCGCCAAACATTCTTACATCTCCCCCCAAAAACACTTATATAAACCCAATGACGTAAGCAAGTGATGATAGAAAACCCGCTCACTTGGCTACACGTGTTGACTGGTGAGGCTCTGTTGGGGTGGCGTGTGGAGGTCACCGGCACCCTGAGGAGAGCTAGGAACACGCTCCCCACACACCAATACCACCAAACCCTTCAGGCAGTATGTATGTATGTAACTGGAAAACATATTAGTCGGGTGTTTAAGTAAGGGGGTAGGCTAATTCACTGTTGTCTTTAAGGGGATAATTCACTGTTGTTACATTGGAGTGCCTTGATTCCTTCTCCTAACTATGCCAGGAAAACAGGACCAGATGAACAAATATAATGGTTTCCTGTTGTTGCTTGGAATAGTTTGTAGGAATCAGTTGCTCCAGATTTGTCAACACTGTACTTCCCCCCTTAAATCCACTACCACTAAAAGATTGACATAGGTAGTAGTACTAAGCTTTCTTTTGAATTTACTAGACGCCGACAAGTCATATTTCATTATAGTGGTTGTGATACGAAGGGATAAAAATTGGCCCAAGTTAATCAATCGGGAGATGAATGTTGGGGAGATTTGGAGGAGTTAGCTCAGGATAAGGTGTGGTGGCACGAGTTCATTGAGGCCCTATGCATCCCCGTGGTTGCTACAGGAAATGATTGATTGATTGATTGATAATCAATCCAGTAGGTTAGTTCTATCATTTAGTTCTATCATTTGACATACTCGATAATAGGCATTGTAAAGTAAATAATAATACCACACACCCGATTACGTTACTCAGTTTGTTGGCCATTATGAATACGATCTATTTCGGGTGGTTACTATCCCGAACCAGAAGGACTAAGGTTATGTATGAGCCTCTGCAGGTAGTAGATGTGTAGCCCATTGTGATGATGTTTGTAGTCCACCAAGTTGTGTCTGGCTGGCCAAAACACTCGCCATAACATAAACAAAAGTCTGACGTTTGGAAATCCTCATGATGTATTGATTGGACATGAGTGAAGGGTGGCTCGCCCTCTCCCTCGTTCTCTCTTTCTCTCTCTCTCTGCGAATATGTGCGTGTGTGTGCATGAGTACGAGCACAAATTCATGCAATGCCTGCGTGGGTGTGTGCATGTATGTATGTATGTGTGCGCATGCGTGTGTTAGTGAGTTATGATGGGTGTTGCACAAGCCAGTGGGAGGAAGGAGGATGATGATGGATGGAATTGTGAGAGGGCAAGTGAGTGATGGTTTCTTAAGAAAAGGAAGTAGCCTGATAAATGGAGCCGGAGATGTATGTTATATTGATAGAGTTGGCCTGCAATTAATAAAGATTTATATATTTTTCCTGATTTCTTACCGTATATAGGATTAAGAGGATATTTATCATGGTGACACCCTATCAGAGAGGGTGTTGTATGACCTAATGATCTACTACTAAACCATATCTTGAAGTGACAACCTACATCACTGCATTAATAACACCGAGAGAATTTGAAACTCTGACGATGGAATTCCTGTATGACCCAAGTATTTTATCCACCGGGATACCTCCCCTTCAACACACATGACACTCATATATGATTTAACCACACATGTTTCTCAATATTTAACCACTTCAATACCCATGGACGAATAAACTACACAGCTTTGAAAGATGCGTAGGACTGAGATCCCTTGCAACAGTTATAAAATACACTGCAGACCATTCAGTTTTACATACATAAAGACGAACAAAGAGGGTGAAACAAGCAGTTGTATTGGCAATTCCCCCCAGCGTTGCCACTGACCTGAGCAGCATTTAGTGGCCATTACAGTGTTGCCAATAGCGTGGAGTGAAGGCATGAGCTCACTCCCACACGGACCAAGCTTAAAGGTCACCTGTGTGTGGGGCTGGACGGGTGCATACGTCCATCAGTCCAGGTGCAATAGAGGCCACAATCCCTTCACCTTTGGGTACTGGGGTTAATGACCTTTTAAGCGGATATTGTGATTGGGGAGGAGGAGGAGGGATGGACGAGGCCAGTGGTAAGGGAGGGCAAAATAGAGAGGAAAGGGTGGAAGGGACTGGAAGGTGGGAAGTGGAAGGGGTGTTGAGAATCGGGTGGAAGGGAAGGGAGGGTGGGAAGAACTGGGTGGAGAGGGAAAGAGAAGGAGGAAGAACGAGGGTTGTAAAGGAGAAGGAGGAGAGGATTGAAAAAAGAAATGAAAGGGGAAGGGGAAATAGGATTGAATGAGGGCAAGGGAGGAATTGTAAAGGAATTATATAAATATGCAAGAGTTACAGAGGCTGAAAGGATTGAAAATAGAGAGAGAGAAAGAGAGTTAATAAAAAATATAGCAAAAAATATATAAAGGCGGAGGAAAGGAGAGACAATGTTGTAACAGAGAGACAAGAAGAGTTACCAAGTAGGCTACCACCCTGATTTCACACCTTGTTGAATTAGTTTTGAAGTCCATTTGCAGGGGGAAAGTAAAAAAAGGCCAGCGTTAATTAGAAGACTTAAAAACACCAAAACTAAAACAAATTGACTTAATGGTGTAAAGTGAAGTGAGACAAGTTTAAAAGAGTGTATGATACGAACACACTGCTGGCTACTGTGTGGGTTACTGGGCTATTTTTAGTTGACATAGGAGCAGATTTTTTTATTTTATTTTAGTGGAGCAGGCAAAACTCTATACAGAACACAACATAGACCACTGGTAGTTTGATCCATGCCAACAATCCCTCATTTACCAAAATCACTATGAATCCCCTACCTAGACTTCTGTCATTCGCCGTGTTCTTTAGGATATGATAATTGGACTATACTTTCTGTATTTGACACTCGAATGCTGTTGACTTTACTTCCTGACTGTTCCTTCATTAACCATTTATACAACAAGATAAAAATTATTAACTCTTCGGTGAAACAAAAACTAAAGGGTAAAAATAGTATCGTTTATGTATCTGTCACTACTACAACTTGGTGTGGTCGTAAACTGGTAACGTTACGGTCGGTGTGGTGGCCTCGACTTTGCCACAACAAAGCAGTTCTCAAAGCCAGGAATGGGGCTCTCTGGCTTCTTTACCCGACCCAAGCTCTCTTCCTTCTTTACCCGACCCAAGTTCTCTTCCTTCTTTACCCGACCCAAGCTCTCTTCCATCCCCTCTTACCCTCCTACACGCTCACTTTACGTTCTTTAATCTACTCGTCATATATTATCTGCCTCTTTTCTTCCCTTCTATACATCCCCACACCCACTTACTCGTGCGTTTTTCCATCTTTTCCCTTTAGGTACCACAAATTTTCATTCATTTTTTCACACTCGCTCATACCACTTTCTCCCTTCAGCCTTGCTTTTCCTATTCTTCTTCTTCCCCTTCCTTTTCGCTTCTCTCCATTTCCCTGCCTGCTTCAGGTGTGTTGTGAGGGCGAGCGAATGATTAAATTGATTGCTGTTTAATTGGCCGTGGAAAGTTTTGTTTGGCTAACTACCACTGTGCCCCCATCCGTTCCCTGGAGCCTTGAGAGCTGAGGGATGTTGTTGCAAGTCAGTGGGAGTCGCAGAATCAAGTGGATAGTATACATTGGCTTCATCAGAGAGCCTATAGATTCCACCAAAGTATGCCAAAGAATAGGACTGGATTAAAAATAGTAATGGTGGCCTGTTGCTTGAAATAGTTTGGAGGAATCAGTTGCTCTAGATTTAAGCTACCAACAATGTACCGTACTAAATCTTAACCTCTCACAACCCTTGGGTGACTGGATGTTTCATGTGCCATTCAGTATTGCCTAGCGTTAATCCAGGTACATTATCATAGGTTACACAAAACTCACTCTAGAGAAGATGTGCGTTCCTGATGGTTTGCAGATGCATCACCATATTGACATAGATATTGATGCCATGGAGAGGGAGGAGAGAGAGAAAGGAACATACGAGTTAATGCAGACTTGAGAAGGGCTGGGGAAAGAGTTTTGTTTAAAGGGCAAATAGAGCAGGAAAGATTAATCTGTTCCCTCTGAGGACTTCACTCAAACCTCTTATGCATCATGAGTGATCCAGTGACTGATGGACTGAAGACGGTTGTCGTTGTGTTTGACGTAGACAAGGACTTGGCTTTTGCTTGGAAAGGGATTGTTGTGACGGAAAAAAAAATATATATATCTTACGACGAGGGACAGGGTTTTGACGTGGAAAGGGACTGTTGCGACGCTGAGGGTGGATTCAGTTTTGACGTACAAAAGGATTTTTTTATGCGGAAGGGGACTCAGTTTCGTCGTGGGAAAGACACATATGTACCTAGAAAGGGACTTTTGATGCGGAATGGGACTCCTTTTGGATGCTGGAGAAGACTACATGTTGGCACACACACATTAGAGACTGACTTAGAAAAAAAAACTAGCAAGAACAATTTTAGGAAGATTGTATATCAGTGGAATAAAGAGAATGTAAGGTTAGTACATCTTCAGCTAAAGGATTTATTCATTATTCCAGGGTTGATTAGAATAAGAAAGAGAATGGACTTTAAGGAAGGACATTGCTTATGGGTATTGTAAGGATGGGTTTGAAGAGGTGGGACTCAATCTACGAGTTCTGTAGAGCAATATTCACGGATATATCAGTAAAAGGAAGCGAGCAACATTGCGATAGCGATACATAGAATAGAGGACCATGAGGGAGGTTTTAGATGAGACGAACAGATTGTGAGATTAATACTCCTTTCTGTGGCATATTAAAATTTTATAAAGCTTCAGTAATTATTCTGCTTAATCCCCAAAACTCTGCCAGGACACGGAATACTCGGTACTTTTAGCAAAATAAACCTGATTAAAAATTAGCTCAATAAAAGAGAAAGAAAGCATTATTGAAAAAAATGGAACTCATCATAATTTTTGAAGGTATCGAAAACGTTTATGAGAAAATGAAATAAAAAACGTGTTAGTTGGGCGTGATATCAGTGGCCATTTTTGTGGTAGTGTTTGCCGTGGTTGGCTACTGGAGGCTAATATTGGACCAGAGGAAGGAAGGAAGGAAGGGTGATGTTTGAGTACTCCCTTCCCCCTCTTTCCCACCACCAACTCTCACATCCATACTTCTTCTTCTTCCTCCACACTCCAACCTCCCTACTTCTTCCCTCCCAATACCCCATATCCCTACTTCTTCCCCCCCCATACTCCTCCCTCCTCCCTACTTCTTCCCCCCCCCATACTCCTCCCTCCTCACTACTTCTTCCCCCTTATACTCCTCCCTTCTCCCTACTTCTTCCCCCACATACTCCTCCCTCCTCCCTACTTCTTCCCCCTTATACTCCCTCCTCCCTACTTCTTCCCCCTCATACTCCCTCCTCCCTACTTCTTCCCCCCCATACTCCTCCCTCCTCCCTACTTCTTCCCCCCCATACTCCTCCCTCCTCCCTACTCCTCCCCCCCCCCCCCATAATCCTCCCTCCTCCCTACTTCTTCCCCCTTATACTCCCTTCTCCCTACTTCTGTTCCTCTTACTCCCACCTCCCAACGTCTTTCCCCCATAATCTCTATACTTCCTTTCCCTCCCATATTTCCTGCTCCTTCCTACTCCTTCCCCCATTACTCCTTTCTCCCCTACTCCATCACCCTTACTCTTTTCTCCCTCCTACTCTCACTTTGACTCTTACTACCATCCGCATTTGTCTGTGCTTCCCATCCCTCTCCACCTCTACTCTCACTAACTTGCTTGCATGCACTTCCTCTCTTTCACTTGCTCACCTCTTCCCTTCCTTCTTTAGCTTTCCACTTTCCTCTCGTTTCTATTTTTCTCTCCCTCTGCCATCCCATCTACACTACCCTATATATCACATCTCACCCGCTTTTCTCAACTCATTTATACCCTGCATTTGATCCCTGTTCCTCCTCCTTCATTACTCCACGTGTTCCTCATGGCTTCCTCTTTAAATTCCCTTCATCGTCCTCATCTGCTCCACAATATTCACCTCTCATACTTATCAGGTCTTCCTCCAACCCTCGCCTCCCTCTGTACTCTGTTTTTATCTCCCGTGATTACTTTATTTCGTGGTGTTATCGCTGTGTTACATTGATTACTTTATCTCGTGGTGTTATCGCTGTGTTACATTGATTACTTTATTTCGTGGTGTTATCGCTGTGTTACATTGATTATTTTATTTCGTGGTGTTATCGCTGTGTTACATTGATTACTTTATCTGGTGGTGTTATCGCTGTGCTACATTGATTACTTTATTTTGTGGTGTTATCGCTGTGTTACATTGATCACTTTATCTGGTGGTGTTATCGCTGTGTTGCATTGATTACTTTATTTCGTGGTGTTATCGCTGTGTTACATTGATTACTTTATCGAATGGTGTTATCGCTGTGTTACATATGATCATTTATTTTCCTTGTGTATAACGTTAACTAATAAACAGTAGGGGTTCTTTTTTTGGGCCATATACGATTAATCCACACTCTGGCTTTTTATCTAGGTAAGTATTTTATGGAGCTATATGAATGAAGTAGTTGATTAATTATTATGGGTATAGGCTACACTGGCATAATTCATAACTTCTGAATACCCAAGAACTCTTCATTCTTCTCCTCTTTTGCTCCCTGTTTTCTTGTTCCTCTTTTCTACCCTTTCCTTTTCTCTTTTCTACCCTTTCCTTTTCTCTTATCTACCCTTTCCTTTTCTCCTCTCTATCCTTTCTTTTTCTCTTTTCGACCCTTTCCTTTTCTCTTTTCTACCCTTTCCTTGTCTCATCTATACCCTTTCTTTTTCTCTTTTCTACCCTTTCCTTGTCTCATCTATACCCTTTCTTTTTCTCTTATTTACCCTTTCCTTTTCTCTTATCTATCCTTTCCTTTTCTCTACTTTATCCTTTCCTTTTCTCTTCTCTATCCTTTCCTTTTCTCTTCTCTACCCTTTCCATTTCTCATCTGTACCCTTTCTTTTTCTCTTATTTAACTTTTCTTTTTCTCTTCTATCCTTTCCTTTTTTCTTCTCTATCCTTTCCTTTTCTTTTCTCCATCCTTTCCTTTTCTCTTCTCAATCCTTTCCTTTTCCCCATCTTTTCCTTTTCTCTACTCTACCCTTTCCTTTTCTCTTCTATCCTTTCCTTTTCTCTTCTCTCCTTTCCTTTTCTCTTCTATCCTTTCCTTTTCTCTTCTCTCCTCTCCCTCTCTCGTCCACTAAATTTCACCCCATCTTCCATAACCAAGCCGCTCAACTTGTGCCTAACCATCGCACTGCCTCGCTTCACTACCTTCATCTCCCACTTGATATTGTGTCTGCATCCGGCCGGTTACTGAGCTCTCCCCTTTCCCCAATATATATACATACACACACACACACTCTCTCTCTCTCACACACACAGACACTTTCACTCACACTCTCTCTCTCACACACACACACACACACACACACACACACACACACACACACACACACACACACACACACACACACACACATACACATACATACACCACACTCTCTCACTCACACACACACACACACACACACACACACACACACACACACACACACACACACACACACACACACACACACACACACACACACACACACAGTCACTCACTCACTCACTCACTCACTCACTCACTCACTCACTCACTCACACTCTTTTTTTTCTCTCTATCTATCTATCTATCTATCTATCCCAGTGTAGAAGCGCAGAAAATGGCATGACCATTGGCGTGACGTAGAGGAAGAGTTGCACTAGAGATGAGAAATATAAAAAACCCAAGACAGAGCCCGAGTTACTTAAACGTGGCGCTTTATGACCGTAGAGTTATGTGAGGTGTGTTGATGGCACTTTCCTTGATTAATATATTCTATTTTTTATCACCGCTCAGTTCTAGTTGGGAGAGGAATTATGTTACTTGTGTTGTGGTAGGGTGTGTTGTTGTGCTATACTTATGATGTTCATTGATGTGATCTGTAGTTGACTAGTTGTTGTTGTGTAATTTATGTTGGATATGAAGATAATTATGTTACGGTGTATTGGGATGTATAATACCTGGTGTGGAAATTATTTACGTAATGTAGAATAATATTTGGTGGGTTATATGGTGTGGGTTATATTATGTTGTAGATTGTTGTGATGTGGTACGCGTTTGGATATAATAATTATGGTGTTTTGAGGTATTGTGAGTAGTTCAAAATGTGTGATGTGTTTAGTTGAGGTTGTGTGATGTATTGATGTTACGTGAGTTGTTGTGTTGATATAGTGTGTGTGGTGTAATTTGGTGATATGTATGGTGTATTGTGGTGATATTATGGTGTTAATGTGGTGATATGTATGGTGTTAATATGGTGATGTGTATGGTGCTAATGTGGTGACATGTATGGTAATAATATGGTGAAATGTATGGTGTTAATATGGTGAAACGTATGGTGATAATATGGTGTTAATATGGTGAAATGTATTGTGATAATATGGTGATGTGTATAGTGTTATGGTGAAACGTATGGTGATAATATGGTGAAATGTATAGTGTTAATGTGTTAATATGTATGGTGTAATGTGGTGAGGGCCGCGTGTAGCCAGCCAGCCAGACAGCCAGACAACCAACCAGTACAATTTATCAGTCTTATTGTAGTGGTTGGCAGCGTCACCGATCCAAAGCCGAATAATCCTACTCCCCCAGACCACAACACCGATCAATGCATTCTGCTACATCTACCACTGTCTAAACTATCACTGTCTAAACAACGTACCACTGTCTAAACTATCACTGTCTAAACAACGTACCACTGTCTAAACTATCACTGTCAATACTACCACTGTTAATACTACCACAGTCTAAACTATCACTGTCTAAACTAACACTGTCTAAACTAACACTGTCTAAACTAACACTGTCTAAACTATCACTGTCAATACTACCACAGTCTAAACTATCACTGTCTAAACTATCACTGTCAATACTACGACTGCCAATACTACCACTGTCTAAACTATCACTGTCTAAACTATCACTGTCTAAACTATCACTGTCAATACTACGACTGCCAATACTACCACTGTCTAAACTATCACTGTCTAAACTACGTACCGTACCACTGTCTAAGCTACCACTGCCTAAGCTATAACTATATAAGCTACACTGTCAATACTACCACTGTCTAAACTACCACTCTTACCACAACTACCGCTGTTTATATATATATGCCTACCTCTATAGTCTCAGAACAATACACTCAATGCATTATACTACAACCATCACTTACCATAAGAACCCTGTGATCATGTATGAGACTTGGTGGCTTCTGATTCCTTCTGACTATGCCACGAAACACACTCCTATATATGTATACCATATTATAGGTGGTGTTTTCGTCTCAATATTTGAAAGACTCATTTAGTACCTCCAATTTTCTGACTACATCACAGGGTCTCTTAAATACAACTAAATAAGATTACAACAACAACTCACTCCCCCGATCATAACATTATATCACAACAACCACAATCACTCTTACCACAGTTAAATACTACAAACCACTTTCCTCTACAAACACCACAATTATAATTATGCTTTAGTTACCCCAGTTATAGTTGCCACAGTTGCCACATCGGATTCATCACAACTACCACAATCATTATCATTTTTATAACCAAAGGATTAATAGCTGGTTTTTTTAGACTATCTGTATCCGAACTACCACGACTACCACGTTCTGAACTACTACGACTACCACTGCGACACAACTACCGCATTCAGAACAACCACAGCTACCACACACCCACTGTCAAAACTACCACAACTACCACTATCAGTATCCCGAGGTTCCGGTGCCACAATGACGCCGCTGTATTGAACGCAGAACTCGAAGTTTTTAAGGGCGAAGTTTGTTTGTGAGAGTTGATGTTGGTTGAAGCCCCTTTCCTCCTCCCAGTCGCACACCCCACCCCCTCTCTCGACCTCTCCCTCTGACCTCTCCATGACCCCTTACTCTCGCTACACCACTACTATTTCCCCTCTCTCTCTAATTCGGTCATTTTCCCCTCACCCCATGTATACTTCCTCATATCCCACTGTCAGTACTCTATTAGCTTGCCCTCTCCTTCTTTTGTCCCCCACCCCTTACTTCCCTTCCAAACTTTGCTTGTTCCACCCTCTCCCATTTGTTACAACCCCATTTTCTGTAATACCACCACATCCCATTTTCCTGACACATATCCATATCCTTCACCCCAGCCTTCATCCATGCAGTCCCATCACACTTCCATCTTTGACTCCATCCCTCTAGTGGCTATATCCTCCTTTCTTACATCCGTTTATCAGCCTCTTCAATATTTTGTTGTATTGCACCTCGACCTCTTTTCTTACCTACTTTTCTAACCCAGCCTCTTCTTTTGCTTACTCTTCCGCCAACCTTTGTTGCTACCTACTTTCCTTTAGTTCCTTCTACTTGCTCAATCTCCCAACCCCTTATCATATTCAGGTCCTGCCTCGACCCCTTCTCCTACCAACATTTTCACTCTACCTCACAACCAA